>JABUQX010129358.1:0-7500 GCA_015478945.1 Trachelipus rathkii
CGGAGAGATTGGCGGGGTATCAACCCTCCGAATTATTTAAGCGATCCAAATTTTTGATTTAAGTCTCTTATTATATAATAATAAATATAATAATATAATAAAATAATAAAATAATAATATTTTTAATAATAATAATATAATAATAAATAATTATAATAATAATAATATAATAATTAATAAATATGAAAAGTATTTATTAATGGAAATGAGGTGACATGTTTAGTGGTCCGTAACGATTTCTTAGGTCAAGTTACTGTTCTTCATATATGTATAAAATTTTAGACCTAAGGCTTAAATGTAAGTTTCCAAGTTTGCAGATGAAGCAAATTAGCTACCATCAGATTAGGAAAATGATGGGATGCATAATTTTTAAAAGATAAGGAGGAAGCTGTAAACGTTGGTGGGACTAGCAAGTTCATTCCTTCTTTAACTAATCTTTCTCTCCTCATAAACCATGGTTCATCGTGCTTGTTATCTGGCCATTTCAGGCTAGAGACAGTGCCGAATCGGGTGGGTGGAAAAATTTCGTTTTCAAATGCACTCTCACAAATTTCAATTCAAGCTAGAAATCTTTGCAAGGGATACTGCCGACGAGCCAAAGGCCGGGCGGGCTTTCTCAAACGAAAGTGCGTTAACTTCCTTAGTTTACTGACAAATCTTTCTGGCTCTTGCCAAAAACATCTCTAGCAACTTCTGTAAATCTCACTTTTCCTCTTATGGTTCTGTTGTTATTCTCCGAACTGAAAGGCCATCTCTTCGGGCCTTCTATTTTCCACAAACCAACCCTAGACGATCCTGGACATATCTTTCCTCCTCCTTCTCCTCTCAAGGTGTCTCAGTCTACCTGTGATCACATTTGATTTGGGTGCATGAGGCCCCGAAATCTATGAAGGAATAGGAAGAACGGGTGGCCCAGATGCATTCCTCCCCAAGTTTTGGGGGAGTGTGCTTCCGATGCTATCCCTCGCCCCTTCGTTCAACTATACTCTCTATGTCTCAATACTGACACTTTCCCTCAGTGTTTGGAAGCTCGCACATGTCCAGCCTATTCAGAAAAAAGGAAGCCGCTCTTGATCCCTCTACATCTGCGCTAATAGCTTCTCACATTGTATTCTTATTCGTATAGATCTTGAAACCCTTCTCTAACTTTCACTTCTTAGATATCTGGAATCTCATTCCCTTCTTTCCGATAGCCAGAACGGCTTTCAGCGCTCGAGTTTCTTCTGGCGATATACTTTCCTTTTTAACTGTTTTATGGTTTTCCGCCATAGAGACTACCGGGAGTACTTTGCGTGGGTTGGCGCTTGATATTATCCATAAGCATTTGGATCCGATGTATGGCCGTGTCACTGCTCTCCAAGCTCCCCTCCTCTGGGTTTTCTCTTTCTCTTGCTTAATTATGTCTAGCTTTAGTTCAAATCTCTTAAAAATATCGCCTGTTGTTGATGGGGCGACTTTCTTCTTCTTTTCTGTCAATAGTGGTGTTCCTCAGGGTTCTTGTCTTATTCTCCTCTTTATTCCTGACTTTAATTAATGATCTTCCTCCCCTCACCTGCAACATCTAACTCTATCACTCATATTACCTGATGACCAACCCCTTCATTCTTCAACCCATTTCAGTTCTGCTTCCTCTTTTACTTCTAGAATTGCTCTTTGTCTTAATCTTTCCTATTTTTATCTGGATGGAATTTCCGGTGGGGTTCGTCTCACCCTTGTGAAATTCAATTCTTAATAAAACCCAACTTCTGAAATTCCTTTCTCTAAAACGTATTCTAACTTCCTATCTCTTTCGACAGTTCTCCTCGTCTCTCCGTTGACAATATAAACATCCTTGGCTTAACATCAAACAAAAAATGTCTTGGAAACCTCATATGTCAATGGTTGCTAAGGTGGCTTGGCGGCCTAAAAAAAACTGGGAGTTTTCTGTTTAGACTGCGAGACTTTTTTTCTCTTCTCAGTTGCTCCAGCTATATCAAAGTCCTCATCCGCCCTTGTATGGAGTACTGTTCTCAATTTTGGGGGTGGGGGGCTGGCTTACCCGGCTTTGGATAGGTCGAGTCAAAGGCCAAAAGGCTTAATAATCTGTTCTTTGTGTGGCTTTATCTCTATTCTATTTAAGCACCCCATGCGGTCAATGTGTCCTCGAGGGAACGTACTTATTTTGCGTACCACCTACGCTTTTACGACGTAACCTGCGTAGTCACAAGGAGTGCTGTATCTGTGTTGATATTTTTGTTGATGATATTGGTGACTCCAGGCTAGTTCGCTGTGGTGCTTCCTCACTTCCCGCCACTCTTGTTATGTTGGATTCTTTTCCATTCTGTATGTCCTGCTGAAATTAATCTTCCTCACTTTTAAGCCTGCGTCTGTGCTCATCTGCGGTAATTGAAGCTAGAGGGTGAACTTATTGAGCTTACTACACCCCTCAATTGAATAGGGCCTGACTGTGAGTGGTGTGACAACTGTAAAAAAAATCCTAGGGTGGGTAGATGTGGCAAATGAACTAAATTCCCCTACTCACCCCATCCAAATACATTAAATATTTTATATATATAAAATCGCACTCTCCTCAACATCTTCCTCAGATGGACCATATGTCGCAACCACACATACTTTTACTTATTCAAACTTTTAAATTTAACCTTTAGAATTCTAGCACTCACACACTTACAAAATCTTACATAGGCTCTCTAACACATAGTCACTTATCAGAAATTGCAAATCTTTCTAATCCCTCTCTCATTCCCTTCCACAAACACAAACACATTCATCACCACAACCTCAATTTCACCTTTTCCTTCCATCTTTGTTTCCGTCAGCAGCTAGCAAATCAAATTTGCCCTTTCTAAAAACATCCATCCTCATCTCCTCAACATTTTATTCCTCTTACATTCCATTTTTATAGACGTTACATACATTTTCGCCGAAAGATGGAAGGTCGCTTACGGATGCACGACCTTCTCCGACTCATGCATTAGCATTCCTGGCAAAAGATAAGTGGTAGAGGCAGCCAACCCAACTATCACCATCACTTTATGTTGCCTTCTCCGACATGCAGGAATATCGATCTCGGCATTTTTTCCCCCCATCAATCTATAGGGATGTAAGGGATAGGGTGTTTGTAAGATGTTGTCTAATAGAGGGGACTTGGATATATAGTATGTGATTAGTTAATATTGATATGAAATAAAAGATGTGTCTCTAAGAATGTCTGAGGATGAGTGTGGATATGATAACGCAGAACAGAAGGCGAACCATTAGTCATCTGGAATGTCAATCATAGGTATATGGATGGGTTTGGTATTATATAATATATATATATATTATATTTAGGGATGGCCGTATATCCGCAACTATCCGGTATCCGGACTATCCGGCCAAGTTTTTGACTATCCGGTATTCGCCGGCTGGATATCATTGTTATCGGCCGGATAACCAGGATTAATACTCTCCCCAGTAAGGTTCTTCTCGTTTGGAATATTCCAAATTCTTTGAATTAATTATATATATATATTTTATATATATTATATTATTTATAATATATATATTAATATATATATATATATATTATATATATATTATATATTTATATATATTATATATATATATATATATATATATATATTTACTTTGTTTAGAATTTCGATGTTGGGTACCAATAATTATTATTATTTATCATCATTTATTGTTACTGTAAAATACAATTTATCTGAAATTTGGTGGTGAACGTTTCATAAATTATGGTAAAATAATATTGGTATATTTTTAAATATTAAAAATAATATATTATAAAAATATTAAAGAGTATATGGTAAAAATATGATATTTATAATATGGGATTAAGCTACCAAGACACATGGTAATGCAATTTTTACTTATCTAATTTTATTCTTAGTTTTAAGTATTGTAATTTACATCTAAATAAGAATACTCTACTGCTTTAATTTAAACGTGTTTAATGCATTGTATTATACCAGTATATATACGCACATTGCTCAGAAATTAAAAAAAAAAAACAACGAATTTATTCTCAATGTTTACCTTCCGCCTTCAGTGATGAAACATATATAAACAGAGAAATTGTCAGGGCCAAAACTTGATAAAATGTCATATGTTGGAAATAAATATATCTCTGCTATAAGATAATAAGTGAGTGCTACGAATAAAATGGTCAAATCTGATATACTTTAATAGGAGCATCGAGAACTAAAATTTATTCGAAATTGAAGATATCGGTCGATTAATATGTAACACTTAATATCATTTATAATATTGATATTTTTGAATCATCAGAAATAAAAGAAACCCCTTTAAAAAAACATGATCCTTTGAAGAAAAAGAAAAAAAAAACCAAACAAAAAAAAAAACCGATTTCGGTCCTCTTCTAGTTACAAAGATGGCCAACGTATAAAAATTTGTGGACTATAAATTTTTGGCATTCCACTGAAACTCTCACAATTTTTTTTTGGTAGTCCTCCTATACTGCGGAATGATATAGCATTCCGCTACCGCAATTCTACAACATTTTTTCAAATGTATCGCAATTGTTCAATTCCTCAATTTATTTTTGTATTCCGGACAATTGCGGAACTTTAAATTCTGGAACATTAACAGAGGTAAATATATATTATAATATATAATATATTATATATTATATATTATTTTATATAATTAATATTATATTATTATATATATATATTATTATAATATATATATTATATAATATATATATACCTAATATATATATATATTATTTATTGTCAGCCTCTCAGATTTAGATGTCCCATATTATGAAAAAAAACTATGATAGCTACTTAAAAAAACTGAATACATTTTTTTTGAAATCAGTCGCACATTGTTATGGAGGAAAATGAAGAAGAAATAAAATAAAGTGAGATAAAATAAAGTTAATAATTAATAATAATTAGGTTCATGTATGAATTAATTTCTCTCGTTCTCCGTAACCAATTTTTCGCGTTCCAAAAGTCATGAGTTCCCCCTAATATTTTCTTTTCAATGTTAAAGCGAACATAGCGCGCACACAACACACACACATCACACAACACAACATCACACGTATACATCACATCACATACCACAACACCCACAGCACATATGATAAGAAGTTCTAGAGAAATTAAATTTTTTTTGATGACCTGAACTGAACCTAACCTAAACTATATGCAATTTTATATTTTCAATTTAATTTAAACTTTATATTTTTATTTTTTAATTTTTAATTTTTGCCATTATATTTAGTTTCCCCTAAAGTATTGAAAAAATATAAGGAAAACGTTTATTTTTTTATGGGTATCATGCGTTTAAATTGTTTGGAAACGTACGAATTATAAATATTTTTTTGGGTTATTTATTCAAAATTAATAATTATAATTTTTTTAGTTCTTGCATTACATTGTACGCTGTGTGCAAGGTGTTATTAAAGTTTTTATGTAGAAAATCCAGTTTTTTTTTTTAGATACAGGGCACCTAATCTGGAGACTCTGGCCATATAATAATATAATATATATAATATATATATATATCTTATATATATATATAATTATATATATTATATATATATATATATTATAATATATATATATTAATCCCGGTATAGCGTCCGGGCGGGTGCCGTTGGCCACTTTTTAGGTAATAACTTCCGTCTCCCACTTTTCCCTAATAACACTTTTTGGAATTTTTTTTTCTGAAAATCAAAGCCCTATAGTAGGTCGTTATAACGTTCAAGAAAAATAATAAGTTAATTCTAAACTTAAACTTTTATTAAAGTTTATAATAAAGCTCATTTAGACTCAGTTTGAAGGGGTGAATCGGACCCACCATTGTGGGGTGAATTGGGCCATGTTTTCTAAATTCCTCTTGTACGTTTAAATTCAATTTTAATTATTTGTTAATATTACATTAATATAGAAAATATTTTATTATATTAAAATTAGTAATTAAGTAATTAATAATTGTCAATAATGATACATAAAAAATAAGTAATAAAAATGTGGTGCACAATTTCACCCCATTCGTGGGACAATTTTGACACTTTTTTGAATTCATATATTTTCCATATAAATTTCAATTTTTTATTTTAAATTTTACCTAATATAAGTAGCTGTTTATTATATTTAAATTAGCTATACGTAATAAAATGTCAATAATAATAGGGACTACATAAAATAAGAATAACTAATGGTGCCCAAATTCACACCATCATCATTTTTATGGGGGGATGAATGGGCCAAGTTAGGCCCAGCGATTTAACCACTATTGCACTGTTTGGAACAAAAATTTAGTTTGCCAGTTTAAGGCTAACATACTCAAACTCGAATCATCACTGAATAAAAATATATTAATTAAAAAAATTCTGTCCATAACTTTTCATTTAAACAACAAAGTTAAAAAAAAACTCCCATTTTTCAAATAATAATTTATTTAAGGACATTTTATATACTAATTTAATATATATTTTTTTTAAATTATAAAAAACTCTCTAGAATTAAATCTAATCTAAATAAAAACTTGTAGTACTACCATAATCATGATGAGAAATTTTTTTTTTTTATTAGTCACCGCCGGCCCAGACGGCTCTATATAACAGACTGCCGGAAATCCGGTATCCGGCTAATTCACTATCCGTTATCCGGCCGGATATCGGTTAACTTCAGCCGGATATCCGGTATCTCTCCGGCTATCCGGCTAATTCACTATCGGGCCCATCCCTAAATATATATATATATATATATATATATATATATATATTATTATTTTTATATATATTATTATATTTATATAGTATATTATTATATTATTTGATGTTTTAATATATCCAAAATTCTTAATATTTGTTCAAATTACTCGCAAAATAAATTCGGCAGAGTAATTGCCGATTGACGTGACGTATGATCGATGAAAATAAAATATTGCCGATTTTGCCGGATGACGATTGACGATTAATCTGTCTATCAGACTATATTAATTATATATATATATTATATATATATACAGTATATATATAATATATTATATATATATATTAATATATATAAAATTATATAATTATATATATATATTATATATAAATATATATTATATATATATACTTATATAATATTATATATATATATATTATTAACAATTAAATGACTAAAAAGTTAAAACTAACCAGTTAAAAACTCAAATCCCCTAAAGTAGGCCTTAGTATGGGTTCTCCCCTTTTCCCTGTCCTAAGTCAGCGGTCTCCAAACTTTTTTTGATTCGGTACCCTAAGACAAAAAAGTAAATAATTCTTGGTAAATATTGGTTGATAAAATGCTAATAAATATATATTATTTATATATATATATTTATTTATATATATTATATATATATATATATATATTTATTATATTTATATTATTAAGTTTTAAGTTTATATATATAATATATATATTAATTTAGGTATATATATATATAATATATAATATATATATATATATAATATAATATTATATA
>JABUQX010129358.1:15000-20025 GCA_015478945.1 Trachelipus rathkii
GTTCTGGTTGTGCTTTCATTGCATTCATTTTATAGGTAGGCTAGAGACAATGCTTTTTTTTTTTTTATTTTTATATTATTTTAATGTGAGGAGCGAATGTCATGTGTGGTAATCAAAAATTAAGCCAAGGATGGTGTGTTGTTTATTAAGATTGAGTCTGTTGTTTTGAAAGTAAAGACCTGTTGGGGTGGGTATTAATTCTTTTCTATTGGTGGTGAGTAAAGTTTATTAAAGATATTTTTTTGGGAAAGCATTCATCTCTCTTTGTTGGCAAAGACATTTGATCCTAACTGGTTTTACAAATATTTGGTTTGTAGAGTGACTTGGGCTGTGAATTTGCGAGGGTCATCTGCATAACTAATAATTTTATAAATAGGATATGGATTTGGTAAATTGTGACATAAACAGATTATAGAGTGTTGGGATAGGATGGTTTCCTTGGGACACCATTGTATATCTGTATGTTGTTGAAAGGTGTCATGTCCTTATAATGACATATTTATGACTGGATAAGAATTCCTTAAATATTTTCTTGTCAATTTATTGTTTAGTTTCAGTGTTTTAATACTTTGTCTATTAAGAGGCTACATGGAACTGTTGTCAAATGCCTGTTGTCTATTGGCCCACTAGGAAAGGTGAAGAGAAGTGGGTGGTTTTCCGCTAAAACCTATGAGGAATGTTTTTGTGTTAGATTGTAAGTAGTGTGGTAGTTGGGTGTTTTTACATGAATCCATGTTGTGTATCTGAGAGGGGGGGGGGATTAAGGGGAAATTCTTATTTAAAGGATTAATCTTCGAGAACTTAGATATAGTTGAGAGTAGTGGTATATAATAGGTCTGGTTTATTGGGTTTTTAATATGGGGATTAATATTTGTATGTTTCCAGAATGGTAACATGGAATATCTGCTATGGCTTTTGTTGTGTTGAATGTATGAAGCTAATACTGCTATGGCTTTAGTTCCTAATTATATGATATATTATATATAATATATATATATAATATATATATATATATATATATAGTATATATAATATATATATAATATATATATATATAATATATATATATATATATATCTTATAATATATAATGACTATATGATAATGCAACAATTTTAATGTTGAATATGGGTTACTAAAACCAATAAATTAATCAAATAAGGTAAGTGAATGACAATTGGTTATCGAATAATGGAAATAAATGAACAAAGTTTAATATTGATATCCAGGATAACAAGATCCGTGGTGTTTATCAACTCCAGAAAAATATTGGACAGTTAGATCTTAATTGCAGATATGAGAATATCAAGTATATGGTTACTTATTAATATTATGTACACGAACGGTTGCCATATAGAATAAGAAAATTGTGTATATTGTTACCTAAAGCTAAAATATAGGCTTTATATTTCATATTGCTCATTTCTCTGCAGGCAGATAATATTTTTTTGCAAAATGAAATAAAAATGTTAAATAATTAGCTACCTGATTCCTGATGATGCTATTCTGTCTGTCTGACTTATCCTTCATTAAAGATAAGCAATTGTTTAAGAAAAAGTTTTGACACTATTTTCCTTTCCATTTTCTTATCTTCAATTCTTTTTCTTTCCCAAATCCCTTTGCCTTTCTTTAACCATTAACTGTAATTAATTATCATCAGTCTCTAGCATCAGCAAATCCTAATGTTAATAATAAAGTTAACAAAATTATTATCCTCCGTCCCCCTTCCTTCCATTCTAGCAGTCACTTAGACTCACAGAGTAGCTTTCATAGAGAAAAATGTATTTTCAGCGTCACTCATTCAGAAACATCCCAAAATTTTTTCAGTAATACAGTTCCACGTTCTTCAAAACCAAATTGTCATAATTCAGAATCAACTTTCAACCCTTCAGTATTTCCTCCTCATCAGAAGTATATATCATCATCCATAATGTCAGACAATAGCTCACATGATTTACATGTATCATACCAACATTCTCTTCCCTCATATCGTGTTCATACTACTTATTTCCCTTGTTCATCATCTTTTTCGGATGCTAGTTATCCATACAACCCTACTCATCAAGGGAATAATTCCTCTTGGTGTGATGTATCATGTCTCTCCCTTCCAACTCCCAAAAATCACCATGTATCTCATGGCAAAACACACTCAGAACCTGTGTGTGGACCTCCCTATTGTCAAATGACCTCTTTCCTTCCTTCTGTCCCCTCCAAACAGGGAAGTTCATCATCGGGACATGAATATCGTGGCAAAGATGACAAACATGCAGAGGAAGCTGTGTCTAATCTTCAACATATAAGTGAAAGAGAGCCTGATGATTTGGATCAAGATCCAAGTCTGCATCCCACAGCCGGACCCCTATTCCTTGCCAAGTCAAAACAAGCCTTAGAAAGTAATTTGTTATTTATTAATTATATTATTTATATTATTATTATTTATTAATTATTATTATTATTAATTTATTATTTATTATATTATCTATTGTAATGAAATTCAAATCTTATATATAAATATATTATAGAGAAATGATTGAAAAGGGATGGTATAAAATACGGGGTGCTTTGGGGTTCCAGAGAAGAATGAGAATGGTAGGAAGGGGATTGATTTCTGTGTAGGAGATGAGGTATGACTAGAGTGGGTAGGTAAAGATAGTAGCTCGAAGTAACAAGTAATGATTGATTTTGTGTTAGTGAAAAAAAGAGATGCTGAAGTATGTGATGGATGTTAAATCGGTGATGGGGTTGGGGATTGGAATATCGGATTATTATGTTATTGTGTAAGATTAAGTTACTGGGGGCACGGGTGGAGAGGAAAGAGATAGGGAAGGAGTGGAAAGAATTAAAGAGTGAGAAAGTTAAATAACCATTGCATATAAAGCACAAATATTTATAATCAGTTGCAAATCATGTTGAATGTGAACGAGATGGAACAACTAATCTGGACACAAAAGAAAGGAGTCTTTGTTAGTAGTGCAAGAGTAGTATGTGGGTGTGCTAAAGTAGAAGATAAGAATGTCCATAGTGATTGGTGGAATGAAGAGGTGGTGCAAATCATTAAAAGTAAAAATGATGCGTGGTTGAATGTGCTAAAAGCCAATGACGAGGCCTTGAAAGAAAGGTGTATGAAAATATATAAGGAGGAAAAAAGAAAGAATAAAAGTTGCATATGTAGTAGGAAAAAAGAAAAAGAGGTAAATGAACTGTTTGGAAGGAGGATGAATGGGGACTTACAACGGAATAGGAAACTCTTCTGGAAGGAAGTACAAAAATTTAAGAAAGAGTAAGAATAGAATAATGAATAGGGATGGTACTTGCGTGAGGAACGAAATAGATGTGAGTAGAGTGGGGGGGGAACACTTTGAAAATCTGCATAATATTGTCAGTAATGAAGAGGTGACAGTGAACGTGTGTGGCGTTTGACGGTCGTACTAGAAATACGTAATTTTTGGGCTGAGGTAAGTTAGTAGGAGGAGGTTGACAGAATGGTAAACTCCTTGGTATTAGATGGTGGTTAGTGTGCGTCGAGTGACTGGACTGATTGGCGAAGAGCACAGGTGCATTTAGAAGTGGTATAGGTTATCTGGATATCAATATTCACATTGAAACAAATGATGAGAAGATGTGATGAGAAGAGAGAATATGTTTGTAACTAGGTTTTATGATTGCAAACAGCGTATGACAGGATTAATAGGGAAGCCATATGGCGCAGGTGTTAGCAATATATTGTGTTGATGGTGAAACTTTTGTGAAATGAAATCCAACTCATTTCAAAATGGGAGAATAAGTGGAGGAAAGTGAATGGCTATATATTAATAGTGAGTGAGGCAAGGCATGTGTAAATGTGTGTTTGATAAATTCCAGATGACCGAGAAAGTTTACTTACCGAAATAGGTTGTCGAATCGGGTGGGGTTTAGGATTATTCGATTGTTCTGCGGGTTAAAATTATATGATTATAATTACGTGACTATGTTATGAAAAGCTAACACAAGTAAGCATTTTTAAGGGTTGGTTGCATTGCAAACCCCGGAATCCTACTTGTTTGGTCCCTTGTTATATCGCCACTGCAAAGTTCCTAATTTTAAGACCCCTTAAACCTTTGTAAGAACACACAGAAGGGCTTCGCTTACACCTAATTTCACTTAATTTATAAACAAAGTTCATAAAAGAAAAGAAAATATAAGCTCTTAAATTAACACCTGCACGATATAGAGGAAAAGGGGAAACAAGGGAAAGGGGAATTCCACTACGAGGTGGAAACTTCAGACGATCCTTGGATTGTTGCTTGTTGCGTTACTGATGATTGCCCTTCTTTCTTCCTTCTCCTCTTGCTCGTTTTTCAATCTCTATAAATATTTAACACACTTATACTTTTCCTCTCCTCCCCCTCCTCTTCCAACTTCTTCAATTCCTTCCTCACATGCGTCCTCAAACCCTCCATTTTCATCCCCCTTTGTCAGTGGTCTGCCAATGTTTTCTTTTGCTCACCCATTCGAACATTCTTAATCAACCTCTTCTAGAGCCGTGTTTTATGTATAGCAATATCTATTTGAAGTCTCATATTGCTTCCCCTTTTGAACGTGGAAGGTATTCCGTCCACCAGGTCCTTAGAGTCAGAGTATTATCAATGCCAAGTGGTTCCTTCGCTATTACTCTCCACAAACGCGTTTGATAGGATACCGGCTTCCAATCCCTGTCGATCAAACCGAAGAAGTCCCGCTTCCATCGTAGATCTTGCTTTCCTTTTTTCCATCTTTGATTTCCAAAAAATTGACTGTAGGCTTGTTTCCTAACTCATCTACCAGCTGCACACTATTATCCGATTGGGGACTCCCACGGGTCTCATCGACACTTTTCTCAAAATAGACCGCGTCGTATAGACAATATATTTAAATGTTCCTGATTGATGCTTGTAATGCTACATTCCGCGCCAACTCTTGCGGCTAACAAAGAAGACCTCTCAAATCTGCACGAATGTAGCTTTAAATTTAGAATATACTTTAAAATTAAACGTGTTTTACATTTTC
>JABUQX010129359.1:0-7500 GCA_015478945.1 Trachelipus rathkii
GTGGTTAAAGACGTCCCTCAACGACTGATGATATGTGAGAATTATTTTATTTGTTTAACTGGTAAATTTCTTTATCTTTCCTCTTTCTATATATATATATATATATATATATATATATAGTATATATATAAAGATATATATATATTATATATATATATATATATATATATATATATATATATATATATTATATATATATATTAAGGTTATTATTATAAAGTTAAGAAACATAAGGAAAGCAGAATAAATATATATAAGGTTATTAATATATATATATATATATATATATATATATATATATATAGTCATTTATTTCTGGTGTTATCGTTGTTTGTTATTATTTATTATTTGCACACATACACACACATTCACACATATACCTATACGCACACATCTATTATAGAGATATTTACTTATCTCTCGTAGCTATCTTTCTTAGTACAATGTATAATCAAACCTTTCCCTAACTTCCTTTCTTGCTAATGCTTTACTGCTTTAAGGTCAATAAAGTAGAAATTTTGAATAAAATATTACATTTCTTTTTAAAATAAAATAAAAATAAAAACTTAAGCAAACTATAAATGTAGAATAATTTTTTAGAAAATAATAAACATTAACCAAAATAAAAACTTAACAAGCAAAATAAAACCTAAAATAAAACCTTCAACAAAATATTACATAAAATAAATAAATAAAACTTTAAACTAGATAAAGATGTAGAATAATGTTTTAAAAAATATAAAAACATTAAACATAAAAAAATGTAAACAAATTAAAACATAAAATAAAACTTTAAACAAAACATAAATGTTTCTTCTTGCACAGGAAATAAAATAGTTGACACATACAAATGAAATTGAGATTTGAATATTAAATATGAAAATATAAATGTTGACCTAGGACGTTTAGAAAATGGAACACAGATGCATGACGTCATAGAAATAACAGTCAAGAGAAAAGTAAGTTACCGTAAGGTTTGATTTGGCGTTGTATTAAGAAAGATAGCTACAAGATAATAAGTATCTCTATAATTAATGGGCGTGCATAGGTGCGTGTGTGTGTAATAATAAATAACAACAAACAATGATAGCACCAGAAATAAATAACAATATATATATATTATATATATATATATATATATATATACATATATATATATTATTATTATTATATTATGTATATTATATATTATATATATATATATATATTATATGTTGTTATAATATATATACATATATATATATATATATTATATATATATTATTATATATATTATTACATATATTATTATATATACATATATATACATATATACATATATATATATATAAAAATATATATATATATATATATTACATATTATACATATATTATATTACTATATATATATATATATATATATATATATATTATAGTTATATGTATATATATTATTATAAAAAGAGTTATTATTATTATATATATATATTATATTATATATATATATATATATTATTATATTATTATTATTATTATTTATATATATATATATATATATTATATATATATATATATATTATTATTATTATTATTATATATATTATATATATATATATATATATATATATATATGAAGAACGAAGGAAACATTTACAAAGTTAACACTTAACATGAAGCATATAAAATAATACTCACCTATTATCAGCCGTTGAGAGCCATTCTTTATCCACTGAAACATAGTATGAAACTAAAGTATCATGGACTTTATCCATCTATCTCGTTATCAGATAAATATTCATCATCAGTAACCTGTGATTGGACGTGATGGACCAATCACCACATAGTATTGCATTGACGCCATTCATTGTGATACATAGTAAAAAGAATTCAGTTGTGATATAGCCTTAGGTGTGTGACCATATTTAGTATAAAACAGATATTATGAAATCGAATGAGCTCTGAAATTATTAAGTTTTGTGTGTGCTAAGATAATATATAAACCGAGTTACTTGTAGTAATGAAAGCCTGCACATGTTAGAGTCGAAACAGCCATGTGTACAGTAAAAATCCGCTCATTTAGTTGTGTTAAACAGTGTGATGAGAGAGAGAGAGAGAGAGAGAGAGAGAGAGAGAGAGAGAGAGAGAGAGAGAGAGAGAGAGAGAGAGAGAGATGCCATAATTAATATGTTGCATGTGCTAAAATAGTATGTTAAGCGAGGTTAAGTCTGGTTACGTTTGTCAATGTTTAGTCCGGTTAGGTAAGAAAAGACTAAGTTTGGCAATTTATTAAGAGAGAGTGGCCTTATAATTAATAAGCTCTTTGTGCTAAGTTTCATATTTTTTTGCATCATTTGGTGGTTGCTAAAGTGATTATCTATGTTATTATCAAATATTAGCTGCACTTCTTATTAAAATTTCATTTTAAGGGTGAAACCCCGTTTTGGGGTTGGATCCTCATCTTATGTGATGATTTTGCGGTTTCTGATTCCTCAGGAATAATCCTTTGTCATTGTTCCTTTACCTTCTCTTTTTGCACTCTGTGCTTTTGTCTTTATTTTTTGTCTGGGACTCCCTCATGGGGGCTCACAGACACAATTGAGGGTTTTGAAACCCTCAAAATAGGGTTCTACGTCCTTGTAACCATAGGGAAAGACGACTTACTTGACCCATTAAATGCATATTTCAAGACGTCAACTCCATCTTCTGCTCCAGCTCCCGCTCAGTGCCCCGGCACCTGAGTCAACTCAAAACACCTTACTCTTTTCTAATTATGATTCCTCATCCGAGTCCTGTCTGCTATTTATTTTTTGTCTAGCTACAGCCATTTACGAATTGGTATGTCTCATCACCATCCCTACAGAGAGCGTAGCGGCGTGAAACCGCGGCTCAGTCAAGGTGACACTAGTATTTAATGAGATAGCAAGTTTGGTGGGGACACGATGTCTTTAAGTCCCATAAATTGAGTGGGAATTAAAAAAATTGCCAGTGCTTAGTGATGTCATTGAAATACAGCTCTATGATTGGTAAGCCATGCCTTTCTGTATATTACTACAGAAGCTTTGCAATGCAATAAACCTTCCAGAGCACGTGGAAAGACGATTTAAATTTGATGGTAAAAGACCTCTATAAATTGATTGGAATCATCAGAGATGGTCTAGCGATCATTTAAAACATTCTACTAACCAACTACTAAGGGATTAAATCCACTAAATTTATTTTACAAACTCAGGAAACAGTATTCCTAACCTCGAAAACGGTCTCACAGACCTTGGAAACATATACTTTGACACATCATGGGTCAAAATCTAACGAAGTGATAGAAATTTCCAAAATCAAATACCGCATGGCTTGGAATTTCCTGCTGTTTAAGAAGCTTAAGAGCCTGCGAAAATTTCTCGCAGTCTTGGAAAAGCCACCTGTATTCAAGCCTGTAAAACGAATGATTACAAATGTTCACATATTGCTCTGTAACATTCGGTTGCAACTTCCAGCTGTCGGTTTTGGCTGTCGAAAATGTGCTCTTTACTACTGTTATCAAATAATATTTGGAGGCATGTTACTTCATATTTCGCCATTTTAAAAGCAATATTTTACAACTGAAAATTAATAAATACATCATTTTCTAACGATTTAGTAAAAAAAAAAAAAAAAAAAAAACAATAAAATAAAACCAACCCATTCCAATAATCCAACAGATATATATATATATATATATATATATTTATATATATATATATATATATATATATATATAATATATATAATATTATATACTACTATATATATATATCTATATATTATATATATATAATACATATATTATATATATATATATATATATATATATCTATATATATATATATAATATAATATTATATATATATATATATATATATATAATATTAATTTATATATTATATATATATATAATATTATATATATATATATCAAGCAAATATATTTTCAATAATTTTATTTACAGTGATATATATATATATATATATATATATAAAATAATTATAATTATACATATAATTTATATATATTATATATTTTATATATTTATATATATATATCATACTATATATATATATATATATATATATATATATATAATATATATATATAATATATATAGTATAATATAATATATATATATATATATATACTATTAAGTTAGGTATTTAATAATTGTATCATAACATATTATATATTCATATTTTATATATATATATAATATATATATATATATTATATATATATATATATATCTAATATATATATATACTTATATATATAATCATATATATATTATAATATAATATATATTATATATACTATATATATATAATATATATATATAATATATAGAATAAAAAGACGAACAGAAGCTTTGATATCATTTATTAGGACGTTTCGAGTTTATCCAAACCATCATCAGCTAAAACATAAATTGCATTTACATTAATCTGTGAAAGTTAAACATACCAAATTAATAATCATAATTAAATAATACTAATAATAATGATAATAATAATATTAATAAACATAAATATTTTTTAATAATAATTCGAACGAATTAAACAATAATGCTTATCATCTATTTACGAATAAAATAATAATAATAATAATATAATAATAATAATAATAATAATAATATAAAATATAATAATAATAACTAATAAATAATAATATAATAAATAATAATATAATCATAATAATAAAATAATAATAATAAAAATACAAAAAAATATTAACATAAATATTTACACAGTAATAAAGAACCAAAAAAGTAAAAAATTAAAACATTTAAAAAATAAAATTATATTAAAACTATAACTTATATTATGTTACCTGTTTAGTTGACAGTCTTGGGAAGAATGTACAAAAATAGCAAAAACAACTGCTTATATACTAGAAAATTGGTTGGTTGGTACATTTTAAAAATAAATATAAATATACATTTGGCACAATAGAGTTAATAAAAATAATTACACAGTGATTAAAACAGGATTATTAAAGTAAAATAAATAAATAAATTAAAACCAAAATTAAAACAAAAATAATTTAATTGAGGAGCCATCCGAGTTAAGTTGCGGCTTTGTACTATGTATAAACAGGCTCTCGAGAATTCGTCGTTCAAGTAAACCTGACGCCGAAGACAACACCTTGAAGCTATCCTTTGAAATGTCATGACGGCTCTCTGAAGAGTGGGTCCTGATGGCAGAGTTTTCGGGTGAAGTTAATGGTCTATTTGTTCTATATGAAAGACCCAGATGTTTTGAAATCCTCAGCTGCAGCTGTAAGCCAGTCTGGCCTACATAACGGGCTTGGCAGTCCGCACAAGAATAAGAATAAATAACTGAGGACCTCAAATGAGCCGGTAAAATATCTTTCATTCTGAAAAAACTATTAATTTTAAAATCATTGACAAGTATAAAAATAATTTTATAAGATGGAAAAACTTTAGAAATTGATATTTGAATGTTTTTAACGAGCTTCGGTGTGTTGGGACGAAGTAAGGAACTTTTAGATAAACTACTTGCAATGATGAATCCACATCTGGCTGTTTAGGGCGAAAAACGTCTTCCAAGAATTTGTTAACAAGTCTATAAAATAGTTGTTCTGGAAATAAATTGAATTTAGCAAACTGAGTTAAAAATTGAACTTCTTTATGAAAATTTACCCAAGATGTTGAAAGTTTGTAAGCTCTAAAAATTCGGCATGACAGTCCAGATAACTTGGCACTCAGAGGAAGGAAGCTGAAAAAATTGGTACCAAGCATAGTTGTGGTAGGCTTTCTATAGATGGAAGTAGAAAAGCCACCTACTGTACGGTGCACTCTGACATCTAAAAAGGGCAATGAGTTCTCATTCTCCTCCTCCATACTAAACCTAATATTCTGATGTTGAATGTTAAGGTAGTCTAAAAATTGTAAGGCATGACTTTGTTCTCTAAAAATCAAAAAACAATCATCAACATACCTTCTATAGAGTAATGGCTTAAAATCTGAGGGGCAGTTTTCCAACCAAGATCTCTCATGGTAGCACAAAAATGCATTGGCAAAAGTGGGACCAAGTGGTGAGCCCATTGCCATACCATCTATCTGCTTGTAAAGCTGGCCATCAAAGAGGAAAAGTGTATCATCGGTGGCGAGTTCCAAGAATTTCGAAAATTGATTCCTATTGAGATTACTAATCCTATGTTCAGTTGACGGAAAAAGTCCATTGGTTATGATATTGCGAGTCTCATTAACAGGTATGTTTGTGAACAATGATTCTACATCAAAGCTGACCATAAAGCCCTCCTCAATGGACAATGAAGAAACAAGATCAGAAAACTGAAAAGAATCTTTAAGAGTAAATTCATTACATGTTAATGGCTGTATAATTGGCAGGAGAAATTTGGATACTTTATAAGTGGGAGAATTAATGGCTGAAAGAATCGGTCTAAGAGGAAGGCCTTGTTTATGGATTTTGGGCAATCCATATAGAAGGCCTGGCACTGCACCTGAAGTAAATACAGATTCATAAAAATCAGATAAACCTATTTTCTTTAAACTTCTAAGATAGTTGTTAATTTTATCTTCAATTCTTAAAATATGTGTAAGAATGTTACCTGGTAAAAGCTGAAATTTAGTTGCGTCATCCAATATTAAGAGAAGTTTCTGGACATAAGTTACTCTATCTAAAATAACTACTCCCTTTCCTTTATCAGGGCGACAAATCACTATTGAGTCATCATTCTTCAGGCCTTTTAGCAATTTAAAATCGCCAAAGGAGAAAACAGGAGAAAATATCTTCTTTCCGTTGAACCCATAAACTTCAACCAGTTGGTGATTTCTCTAGATGCGAGAGTCACTCACTTGGTCCACTTTGCCATGCATTTTGTGTGCTACCATGAGAGATCTTTGGTTGGAGAACTGCCCCTTCAGATTTAAAAGACATTACTCTATAGAAAGGTATGTTGGATGATTGTTTTTTGGAATTTTAGGAACATAAAGTCATGCTTACAATTTTTTAGACATATACCTTTCATACATTCAACATCAGAATTTAGGTTTATAGGAGGAGGGAATGGGGTAATCATTGCCCTTTTTTAGCTGAAGAGTGACCCGTACAGTAGGTGGCTTCTTCTAAACTTCTATCTTATGAAAGCCTACACACAACTATGCTTGGTCCAATTTTCAGCTTTCTCTCCTCTGAGTGCTCAAGTTATCTGGACTGTCATGCCGAATTTTTAGAGCTTACAAACTTTCAACATCTTGGGTAAATTTTCATAAAGAAGTTCAATTTTTAACTCAGTTTGCTAAATTCAATTTATTTCCAGAACAACTATTTTATAGACTTGTTAACAAATTCTTGGAAGACCTTTTTCGCCCTAAACAGCCAGATGTGGATTCATCATTGCAAGTAGTTTATAGTTCCTGGCACTGGTCCCAACACTCCGAAGCTCGTTAAAAACATTCAAATATCAATTTCTAAAGTTTTTCCATCTTATAAAATTATTTTTATACTTGTC
>JABUQX010129360.1:0-27986 GCA_015478945.1 Trachelipus rathkii
ACATGGAATATCTCTACAAAAGTGATTTTAAATAGAGACACAGTTACACTCCTTAATATATCATATCATATATACCAATAACCCCTTTTTTCTCCACCCTAAATAAGTAAAAAAAATATAATTTATTCCAAAAAATGAAAAAGAATAAAATAAAATGAATTATATCCATTTTGAATATTTTAAAAAATAATAAATAATAAAAATTAAAATTTTCTCAAAACCTAATAATAGTAAATAATTTGCTACCAAAAATATAACTATAAAAAACTGGGGTCACCAATATAAATTATCCAAATGAATTAAAAATTAAAATTTTATTACGAGTACTCACCTCTTATTTATATTACCATTTAATCTACCACTTATATATATTACCATTAATTAAGCAAACATTTACTCTTAGGTTATTTTATACTTTTATTGCACACAGCCACTTGTATAGGTTTTTGGAGGCTCACCCTACTTGTATTATATATCTAATGGGAAAAAAATACCCTAACTCACTAACTACTATTACCTCCCTGTAAATAATATTCAAATGAAAAGTATTTGGTGAAGTTTATATATAATAGGCAATTTAAGGAAGTTAATTTATAGATTGTGGGATTTAATATTTGTATGTATAATAGTTTTATAATTGGTCTTAAAAAGGGCCTGATATATTTTTGAGTGAGCATATATAAAAGATAAATGATTTATTTATAAATAAAAAAATAATTAAGAAATAATAATAATATTATTATTATTATATTTAATATAATAAATAATAAAATATTGAGTTTATTTATTTATAAATTCTAATGTTAGAAAGAAAAATTTATTTATTAACATACCCTTTTTCAGTACTCATTTTTTTATATTTTTAAATGAACTTTAAAGAACATTAAATTTTGGGGGGAAGAAAAAAATTAAAACTAAAATCCGTTTGGAATCAACCTCTTTTCGGAAGGGGGAAAACAATCGGATAAATTATAATAGTTTGGGGGTAAATAAAAGTAAAAAAATTTTATATTTTGGTTATTAGCAGCCAAAAATAAAATATTTTTATTTACGATTTGGTAAATGAGTTTATTAGGGAAACACTGGGCCAAAATTTGTAGGGGGTTTGTGAATAGATATTTTTTTTTATTATTCTGTTTAACCCCAATTTATTTCCGTGGGGGTAGGGGGGTCCAAATAGAAAAAAGAAAAAATACAAAAAAAGAAAAAAATCAAAAAAAATTTTGGTCGTAACAGTTATCATACATTGTAGGGAAAATAAAAATAACAAACCTTTTTTTTTTTATTGGTAAAATATAAAATATGTTTATTATATATTTTTATATTATTAATTTTATAGTAAATATTTCTAATATTTATACCTATAACTATTATAACCTGCATATACCCTCCCCTACCTATATCATATATGCGAGGAACGCGTGGGATGACAAAAACAGCTCACCATAAATTTAGGTGTGGTAGTTCCGCCTAGCTCTCGTCACTCTCTCTTCATCTTCAGAAAAAGCCATCTTTCACTTTAAAGCAAAAAAAGAGTCTGCAGACAATAAAGACGAGAGAAAACAAGCACGCTACTATAATATCCAAGAGGTAATTAACAAATCATGAACCACATCAAAACAAAATTAACCATACACGATCAATAATGCAAATTTGTTAAACACGTTTACGTTTCCGCTACGTCTTCCATATATTGTGTCTGACTTCTTACAAAAAGTTTTATATATTAAATACTTAAATAGTTTTATAAAAACATTAGTATAAATAAATTTATTCAGTATCTACATAATTATTATATGATAAAATTTAATGAATATTTTTTATACAAAATGATACAAAGAATATATTTCCACACTTCTATAATACACTATCTCACAATTATCTCGTTAAACTCTCCATAGTCAAACTCATAAACAGAGTATCCACCGTTAATATTTATCAATTTTTTCCATAAAATGTATTTGTTTGTCACTTAAATTATTTACATGTCTCATATGATATTAGAAGGCGAGACTACCTCTTATTTATCCTCAAAATATACCCACACCACACATGACTTGTAATAGAGCCATATACTTCTCTCGCATGCATAATATAGTATATATATTCTCTAGGGTCACGCACTAGCGAGAGAGTGAGTGATATGGAAACTCGTTTGTGTGTTAGCGGATGTAATAATTGAGATTGTTAATTCTAGTAGTATAAGACATCAGTATATGCTGAGTGGGAGACCACACGCGAGATACAGACCAATAGATATCAACATAAATAAGATCAGGAGCCTGACTGCAGGCAGTGCGCGTGCAGACAAAAATTGCCCTCGTCAGATTCCATAGTATATAAGAGAGACGCGAGGAGAAGATTATATATGTGGTGATATATTATAGATATCACTTCGTGATTTATCACGTAGAAAAGGTCCCCCAGTGATTCCAAAAAAATCCCTCTGAAACTCCTCTTCTTCGCGCACACCAGTTTCACGCGGGGGGGGGCTGTCCAACAAAAACACATAAAGACGGTATCTATTTTCGTTCAAGATTTTTTAATTTAAAAATCCCATGAGAAGCGCTAAAGAAACGTCCCTCTAAGCATGATATACTGTATGTGTCTCTATATTGTCTATAAACACAGTATCTAGCTCGGTAGCTATAGAAAATAAAAAAATAAATATATAAGTAATAAAAAAAACAAAAATGAATGAAAAGTAGGGTAAATACAAAAAATTTTTGCAATGGATAATATCCCCCAATATAAATAAATAATAATTGGGGGTTAACTTCCTGAAACAATCACTCTCACCCTACCCTCACGAGGAAAAAATAAAAAAACAATAGGGAGGCCTACAGGGGATTAGAAAAATAACCCCGAGCCTCCTTTCATTATAGAAGTGGGGAGTAAATACAGTTTTAATATATATATAAATAAACCTAATATATTTATTGGGAATATTGTGTAACTAAATAAAAGAAAAATTTTAAAAAAAAAATTTAATTAATTTAAGTTATATATATTATTTCACCCTACGACTTTAATGATGAAATCACAACACGTTAATTAGCAAGAGTGAACAGTGGTAAATAAATTATTACTACAATAACAAAAAAATATAATACTCACTATGGAATAATCCTCACCCCTTTTATAGTTAGGGTGCTTAGAATAATGATTTCAGTTCCCTCCTAACAAATTTAAAAACCGGAGGGTTTTTTAGTCAAATTTTTTTAAATGATATTTGGGGGGGGGGGGGTTTTATTTATTTTTTATGTTAAAAATATATAAAACGCTAAAATAATAATTTGTGATTTTTTATCTCCCTCCAAAGGGTAGAGGAGAGCACAAAAATAATGTTTTTATATTATTAAAACGCTACCGTATAGGGGATATCATCATCACCTACCTTCTTCCCCCAAAACAAAAAAACACTTAAGAAAATGGGACAAGCTACACATAAAAGGAAAATAAAATAAAAGAATTTATAAATAATATCTAAAATAAAAATATAATGTATATAATATATATTATAGGTTATATATACCACTTTTTAGTGGATTCATTATTATTTATGAAAACAAAGAAACTCTATAACGAGTGAACTACTACTATAACTAATAATTATATATATTAAATACGAAATTAGGAAATTATTATATTTATATTTGGCTCACTTATTTTGGAAGATTTAAAGACGTATGCTCCGGTTAAAAAAAAAATAAAAGGGATCCCGGAAAACACAATAAGGGTGGTCAAGGGGAAAAAAAATTTAAAGTGAGGTACCAAGAATAATCGACAAAATTACTTAATAAATAAGTAATTTACTAAATTAATTCATAATAATTAATTACTAAATAAATTTAATAAATAACAAGTTTTTAAATAAACCACCAGCCCCCCCCCCCTACCCCCCTTCTAGTTTCTACAATTTATAGGAATAAAAATCCATATTTGGGAAACCCCTTCCCCTACTTTTTTCTCCCATAACAATAGTTATATATTAGCCATCAAATTTCTGCGAGACATTTTTTCCCCTAAATATCATAAAACTCACCACAAAATTTTCCCCTCCATTTGAATAAATAAATAAATACACCATATCCCAGCAGTACCCTTTATGAAATAAAAAAAAATAGAGTATTGTTATACAACTAAAAAAAAAATTTAGTTTATTTCATTTTATTAATTATCTTCAATAATAAATAATGAATTAATGGTAATTTTTTTTTATTTATTTTCTTTCCTACAATAGTTTGCTGAATACTATATGACCCAATTGTAAATCAAATTACCATGTAGTAAAAAACACCAATAAAAAATTTTTAAATAAATAACTATAACATAATTTTATATTAATGCAAATTTGATAACCCTTATTTTATTACTTTTATTTCACCCTGAGAAGGTTTTTAATTCTTTTATACTATATTCACTACTACTAATATATTACATACCGCCTTAAGTTACTACTCTCTATTAGCTTCATCCAACGTTAAGTAAAAGTCAACATCTCTCAGTATATACTCGCTACCCTACGACTACTCCGCTTGCGCGCGGTTCTTACACAGAACTCGGATTTAGCATACGTCTGGCCTGAGGTCCATTATACCGCAGCTAATACTATATAATTAAAGTTAATATGATGAGCGGTAATCGCGCGCAAGTGCGCGTCTAGTGACAACATCAATCTTAAGATCGTTACCTTTATCTAGTATATCGGTACCATCTGAAGGACAGCTTGACGATTTGGTCTTGTGGAAGTTTACACTTTATTAAGAATCAATCACAGTCTTCACGACGCTAAAAGTATACGATTATCATAGCCACCTTCAAGAATTACAACCATTATACCTTGTCTTTATTATGCCGACAACGTAAGCAAATTCTTCAATAGATCAACTATCTTTCCCATCTTTCTTCAAGACAAGGTGCGGAACACAAAAAGAGCCGGCCGAAACTTCTTTTGATCCCGCAGGTGCCAAGTCCGCTACATCTCTCCCCTCGCGACGATCCCGCAGCCCTCCGCTAGTTTCCCGCACCTATCTCTGCGTAGTTCCCGCCGCTCGCGAGCGGACTTCACGGACTAGCGCCGCCGGGACTAGAAGACGCTTCAAGGTGCGGCCCACTCTGACGCTATCACTATACCTACTACTAGTATACTAGTATAGCTATCCTATACTACTATACTAGGTAACCCAGCATACTCCTTGAAACAACAGGATATATGCCTACTCATATATACGGTGGTTCCAGTACTACTATATATATCCACTTACTACTATACCTCATATAGTCATCACGTAATACTATCCCCCGCATTTTGGCGAAGATTTTATCTTGAATTTAATGGGTCGAATCATCCTTATAGAGTCTCATATTTTGAGCCGTAGTTTTGAGCTAACACGCTCTTTTAAATAATACCTGTAGGTACTGCTCGATACCACTCGTGCATCGGACGTGCTCGACACACCACGAAGCCATTATATTCTTGCTTAAAAGATGGCCTCCTGTGTTTACCTACACTAACATCTTCTCGCCACCAAATTTTGTCTCTCAGACAGTACACATTAGTAATTCCGTGATTCCGGTGGAACGCGAGAGAGAGAATTCATGTCAAATATGCTCAAGAGAGAGAGAAGCAGGTTTTTTTATCACATGAGAGAGAGAGGAAAATATTAATGTCATCAAAATATTCTCGGGTGACCGAAATATTACCTTACACACAGACCGAGACAACGCCAGAAGGAATATAACACGGAGACGCACTCCACCTTTGGTGAAAAACAAAAGGCCGTTTTAAAAAATTTTATAATTTGATGAAATTCTCACCTATTCGTATGAGAGAGAAATCTTAAAACAAAAAGAATAATTGAATAAAAACAATTATTATAACCCCCCTTTTTGGGGAAGCAAAATTATATTTGTTTATCCTTTATTTAACTTTTAATTATGGAAAATAATAAATATAAAATATGTAACATATTAACATAATTATCAAAACGAAATCCAAACCACATAATATTTTATAATTTTATACCATAAGAAAACATTATCAAAAAATAAAATAAAATTAAGATAATTAATTTTTATATTTTATATTTTAACGTATAAGTTTTTAACGATAATAAACGGTATTTGACCAAGAAAAGAAGGAAAGTTAACTCAACATATTTTTTGTTATTTATCTTAAGCATTTTCTAGCCAATTAACCATAACCAAAACCAAAAAAAAGCCAACCCTGTCAAAGAATGGTGGAAAATTGACGAGCACATCTCCCAGGTTACCAGAGGCTCTCTTTGAGAAGAAAACTCAAAAAAGCATTGTGCTGTTTGTGGCGCGCGGCACACAGAGAGAGCTGGAACCACTACCCCCCGGGGAAACTGTGTCACGCGCTTATAACATATTCAAAATAAAGATAAACATTATCTTTTAATAAAATTTCAGTTCTTCAAATATAAGAATAGATAAAAATGAAATGTTAAAAATATAAAAAGTCAAACAATTATAAAAGAAAAAATTTACTTTATTTCATAAAAATAAAATATTGCAAGAATAATATGCGATCACCACCCCAGATATCGTGGGTCGCGCGTGGACAGTACCCCATTTAAAGAACCTGCGGTGTGGCGTCTTCGGAAATTTCCCTGCACCCCTACCTTTCCTTGTGTGCCTCCCTGAATTGGAGGTTTTTGTTTTAAACTTGATTTATCCACATTTTTTAGCAGTAAAGGTATATTATCTTATTTTAAGATATACCTCACAAACACCATGAAGAATATATTTCTCACCTTAATGGTTATAAAATTTTAAATTTGCCCCACCATTTTTTTAATAATATATGAGAGTGATACAAGTAAAAGTAGAACCAATCAGTTATTTTTTGCCTTACCCCTTACTTCGCACAAATACATATTATACTGAATTAATTATATGAATGAGGCACGAAGAATAAACAATGAGGTCCCTTATTTTTCCTCACCGCAAGTGTTAATATAAACATTTATTAATATAAGTTAAGAGAGAACTCAGCTTAATTTATTTTCGCTCAGGACCTGATTTATATAAACAATTTACAGTACAAATAGCCGTATAACTCCAATAAAACACCTGCACACTACTTATTACAAATTTATTTAAACACATCTTTAACCAAGAGTTTTAGTTTTTTAATAACATACGTATACCCTGGATCGAACCCTGGTCGGTCGGGAAAGCAAAAACCAATTATAAGCTGTATATGTTAATCAGCTCCAAGGGTTAAATCACTCAATAAAACCATTTATATACTATATATTAATAAATAACAAGTCTATAACTGTAATTAAAATGTATAAACATATATATTTTAAGACTCTTAGCAGTCCAATTGCAGAGGCACACTAAAAAGTGAGACATAAAATCAATATACACGCAAAATGTAGATACCTTAATTTAAAACTAAACAACGTTTGTGGTGATCAAACAACTATTCAAATTCATAGTAGCGCTCAGAATACATTGTCGAAAGCGCTCGCTAATGATAGAGATCTTTTTTGGAAGAAATACATAACAGGATATAGTCAGAGAGCGTCAATCTCCGAGCCCAATGACGCACTTTTTGAGAGGAGGAGACTTGATATATTCAAGCTCAAAATGACTTTCTTATATTAGTTTTTCCTTATCCCTGTATTCTATTCAATCTTTTCTTGTCTTTTGCAATATATAGTATATGAATAATATGATTGTATATTAATTTTGACATATTTATTTATCACTATATAATATATATTTAAATTAAATATATGCATAACAAAAAGTTAAGCCATAATTAAATGAAAGTAAATAATTTTAATTATTATTATATTTATGTAAATTTATGAATATTTTATAAATTATATTCTTATTACATAATTTTAATTATGTGATATATATTAGCTCTAAATCCGAGAGTAATAAGCAAGATTTCTAGCGTTCTTTAAATAAGATACACTTTAAAGAGAGCGTTATCTTATCACACAGGGTAAGAGACGACTGAACTCACAATATTGCATGGGGTCGTAAGCGGGCAAAGAGTGAGGATAGTGCAGGTGCGCGAGGGAGTGTTTTTGGAGAGAGAATTGTGCTAACTTGTGTGCTTTCTCCACACACTATATTAATATCTTAAGCGAAAGTTAAAAAAAAATATCGAAATACTATATTATAACTTTGTTGTGTTACACAACTCTTCGACCGCTTTTTTTTATAAAGAGATTATTATATAATATTATGAATATTGCAAAAAAAATAAAAGTTATATTAGCTGAGAGGAGAAATATTTATTTTCTAGAATTAGGACATGGAGATGGACACAAATAATGAGTGAAGAATATAATAATCATACCTATAAAAATAGATATAATTACTTTAAAATAATAAATTATAGTAATAAAATTATTAATAAAATCACTAATTACTTATATTTTTCTCACAAAAAGTTTTATACTTATAATTTTATCGTTTATATTTCTAACATTGTGAGGCTTTGAGAGTCAACTTTCTATGTGCTTTATATTTATTATATAACATGCTTATAGAGAGTATTCTTCTGATAACAGTTTACTTTATCAACACACAACGCTTAGCACTCTTAACTCAGTTAAAATGACGATAGTAATTTTAGTGCAGGCCGCCAAAGTGGGGAGACATAGTCATATATTATTATAATATATTAATTAAAATAATAATAAAATATATATAAAAATATTTTATATATATATTATTATTATAATTTATTATATTATTATATTATATTATTTTGTTAAAAAATAATTTTATTCACAAAAGATAAATTCCACCCGTAGTGACCAATAATATAATATAAAATCAGCCCCACTTCACACTCTATATTGTTCCCCCCCCCACAAACCTAAAGGGTGGAGAGCGAACTAAAGACACCTTATCGTCCTTTTCCGCCATCTAGAACGTGGTTAATTTGGTTACCCCATCCAACATACCTCTAATAGAGAATAAAAATGCACCCCCTTATCGAGGACTCCCCCTAATACCGAAATAAAAGGAAACTTATATTCGAGATATAACTCTAGAATAAACTCCAACACACCTGAGCTTGTCACACCACTCGAATCTGGGGGAGTCAGGCGCGCACTTCTAAAATACTCCACTTAGGAACGCGTAACTTGGGCGCACTATCTCTCTTTGATTTTTTGAGATTTCTTTTATTTTTTTGTTTTTTAGACATAAATTGCTTTTTTCCAATTAATTATTTTTATAAATTAGTTAATAATCCTAGATTTTGACCTAATTAATAATAAGCTTGGTAAATATAATTATTTAGTTTACTAAAGTTATTTAAATAATAATATCTATATATATATATACTATATATATATATCATATATATATATATATATATATATATATATCACGTATATATATATATCTATATATTTAATATATATAGCATATTATATATAATATATATATATATATATATTATATATCATATATTTTTATAATACTGTATAATATCCTGAGTACTTAATTTTATTTATTTTTTTGTTAAAATGATCGAAACAACACTTAATGAATTTACTTATTATCTAGATGAAATATACTCATTAATAATTTGGTAATTGCTAGGATTAATTATTAATTTAGAAAAAGTGTCAAAAAAAAAAAAAAATGATTTTTTAATAAAAAAAAAATAAGTAAAAAATCAGTTGATTTAAATATTTGATCTTTTTTTGTGCCAATCCTGCTTTTGAATCTAGAACCTGGGGATAAAAATAAAATTTTAACAGGTATTATTATTATTATTATTCTCACTCTCTCTCTCTTACAAATTTGAAAATTACATAAAATTTAAAAAAACGTAGGATTAAAAGAAATTAACTTTAAAGTTAAGAAACTTCAAACAAAAAAAATTAATAAACCTGTTTAAGCAAAATTTTAAAATTTTTAAAACAAGATTACACCATAATTTTCCTACTTAAAAATAGAATTTAAATTTGAACACTTTGAAATGTTGTGGTAATAGGAAAATAAGTTGACCTCTCCATGTTGTGAAAGAAGTTAAACGTCATCTCTTATCCTAAAACACGTTACCACCGGTTTTTTGGACCCACGGGTACAGAACTAGCATACAAACAAAAAGACTTATTTAAATGTCTCATTCTGATCATGTTACCTTTATGTTTTTTGTGGGCGTACATACATTGGGAGACAACACATAGGAAGCGCTTACCCTATTGATAAGCCTATGGAACGAGTCACACACTCTCACAAGTAAAGCAGCAACATATAGCAAATCGTTTTATCCAAGAGTACACTTCTTAGATTTGACACGAGAGAGATACTCAAACAAATATATATTAATAAACGTATCTACGAATAAATCAGTTTTGAATCTTAACAGTCAGGCTGCACTCAGTTATGAATTAAATACCTCTGAATATAATTCACAGATATGAGATATAAAATAAGAGGGGAGCCGCCCCCGCGCCCGCCTCGCCTGCCGCCAGGCCCCCCCCACGAAAAAAATAATCTCCCCTTTGGTTTGCGCGGGATGTGAGGCCCCACACCCACCCAACACTCACCCACCCCTTTTTTAATGAATCGAATTATAAACATGTGTCAGGAAAAAAGCGGCTGTGCCAAAATTTTTTTTAATATTGCCTCAGTTAACGTGTTCTCATTTAATTAAGGATAAACCTAATATAGCGTATCCTTTCATAAAAACTAGATACATATAAGTAAATAAGAGTCATGGGCGTAGGGCAAGATTTTCATTTTTTATAAGTTTTTGATAAAGGGGGGTTTTTTTTTTGAGTGATATATATATATATATATATATAGTATATATTATATCTATATATATATATATATATATATATATATATATATATATATTTATATATATATATATTATATAATATTTATATATTTTAGGGATGGGCCGGATATCCGGCAACTATCCGGAATCCGGCCTATCCGGCCAAGGTTTTGACTATCCGTCTTATTCTTCGCCGAATATCATTGTTATCCGCCGGATAACCGGATAATTACTTCCCCCTAGTAGGTTCCTCCTCGTTTAAGGAAATACACCAATTTGAGAAAAGTTATATATATATATATATAATATAACTTTTATATAATATATATATTATATATATACTTATTTTAATATATATATATATGGATATTATATATATGGGTATATATATAGGCCTATGATATATATATATATATAGTATATAATATATATATAATATTATATATATATAATTATATATATATAATATATTATATATAATATATATATATATATATATATATATCTATATATATATATATATATATATATATATATATACTACTCTTGTTTAGAATTTCGATGTTGGGTACCTAATGTATAATATTTTTTTATTCAATCATTTATGTTGACTGTACAATAACAATTTATGGTTGAAATTCTTGTGTTGGGTGACTTATAAAATACTTGTCTGAAATTTGGTTGGTGACACGGCGGTTGGAAGAAAAAATAAAATTAAAAAATTTGGTTGGGGGGGTAAAAAAAAATTGGGCCCCATTTAACCTTGTTTTTGGGTCCCTTAGGTAAGACCCCTTTTTTTTAATTCCATTAAAAATTAATTTTCAATAAAATTTTTTTAACCATATAAATTTTTAAATTTTTTAAAATCATTTAATTATTTTGAACACCCTCAGAAAAAATATTAAATAAAAGTCATTTTTTTTTAACCCATAAATTTTTTATGAAAAAAACCGTGTCCCCAAAAAACCAACCCCCACAACACCAAAATTTTTCCAGATAAAAAAAATTTTTGTTTTAATTTGTTGCAGAGATGCCCCCAAAAACAAAAAAATAAAATGGCAAAATGAAAATAAAATTAAATATAAAACCATTTTGGGTTTTTAACCCCCCCCAAAAATCCCATTTCGAAAAAAAATTTCTAAAAAAACAAGTTTAAAATAAAATATATTTATAAATTTGTATTAATTATATTTCTACTATTATAATTTAATAATAATAATATATATTATAAATAAATATAATAAATTTCACTAAACTGTTTATAATAATTAAAATTATATATTACCCTCTGATTATAAATATTTATATATTTCATAAATTTTCTACAGTAATATAAATATATCTTAATATACAAAGTATATATATATAGGGCCTGGCACCAACCTAATTAAATATAAAATTATAAATTCTATATATATTATATAATAATTAATATATATAATTATATTAAATTAAATAATTTATATAATTATTTTTAATTTTACTAATTAATTAATATAAAACTAATAAATTATAAAAATAAATATAAATTTAATTTTTTCCAAAAAATTATTTTTGTAATTATTTTTCCCCCCCTTTAAAAACGAGTATTTATTTAAAAAAAACCACTTAAACCTAAGGGGAAAAGTTTTAAAAAAAAATTTATCCGGTTTTATCAGCGACAGGTGAAATAACAAAAATGAAAATAATTCCCGGGCCCCCCCGGGAAAATATAACCCCGGGAATAGTCAAAAAACCTTGGGCCGGAAAAATAAAAGGGCCCCGGGGAATAAAACCGGATTTTAGTTTTGCCCCCGGGATAATCCGGGGCCCCCCCAATCCCCCTAAATTATAAATAATATAATATTAATAAAATTTTAATTATAAAAAAATATAGTAAAATAAAAAAAAAAAATCTTACCTTATAAATATAAAAATATTATATACAATAATAAACATCATAAATATTATATTATATATTTTATTAATAAATATAAATTATTATATAAAATTAATAAAATATATATCAACACCTTCACCCAATTCTGCCAGAAACATTCACCCTTAAAAAAAATGAAAAAAAAATTCCTTGGCCCCCCCCCTAACGCCCCCCCCATTTGAGACTTTTAATAACCTTTAATATTGTAATCTTATTTTTTTTATTGGAAAAATGAAAAAAAAAATACGAAATTAATATAAAAAAAAATCCCTTTTTAAAAAATATTAATAAAAGTTAAACTTTTTGGAAAAATAATTAAAACAAAAATTTTGGCAAAAAATATATTTTTTTAAAAACCAATAGTTTTTGGGTTTTTAAAAAAGGAAATTTTTGGTTTTTTTTTTGTAAAAAAAAACCAAAGTTTATTTCTTTTCCCCGCCGCCTCAAAAAGCCAGCCCCCCCCCCGTTTTTTAAAAATTTTTTATCACAGGAAAAATTTTTCGAAGGGACTTTTTTAAAAACAACTGGCGCCCTGGGAAAACCCTTGGGTTTGGAAAACCCGTTTTTTTTTACGTTTGAAAACCGTAAAAAAGGTTTTTTGGGCCGCAAAACGGGCTTTTTTCCCCTGGAAAAAACGAAATTTTGCATGGGTTTGGGCGGCCCCCTTGGGGTTTTGTGCCCCTTTCGGTTCCGCAGGGGGGGCCCTGCAAAAAAGTCCCCCGGGGCCCCTTTTTCCCCCCCCCTTTTTTTGGGAAACGCAACCTTTTTTAAAAGGGTTTTCCCTTTTAACGGGTTTCCCCCCCCCCCCCCTTTCCAAAAGTTTTTTTTAAAAAGGCCTTTTTTTTTTCAAGAAAAGCGGGGTTTTAAAAAAAAAAAAAAAACCCGTGTTTTGAATGAGGATATATCAAACGTCGATGAACATGGTTTCTGATTCCATTCATCCTCAGAAATGGGGCAGAAAAAAAGCCCAAACCTTTAAAAATTTTTTCCCCTTAAAAATTTACCACAAAAAACAAAATTTTTTTTTTTCCAAAAGGTTTTCCCCCAAAAAAATTTTATAAATTTCCCCACATTTTTTAAAGTAGGGAAAAAATAAATCGGAAATTCTTTTGTTTTTTTTAAAAAATTTTTAAAAAAAATGGAGTTATGCCTTAAAAAAAACAGTTTTTTAATTTGTAAATTTTTTTTTTTTTGTATTAAAGTATTTTCTCAAAAAACTTTAAAAAGTTAAATTTTTTATTTTTTTTTTTCTTAGTCAATGAAAGTTCTTATCAATTAATTAAATAAATTAAAAAACAATAACAACGAATAAAATAGATTAATTATAAAAAATTGTTCCCACTGGTTAAAAAAATTTTTTTTTAATTTTTAATCCCCCCCCAGGTTCCCCCCTTTAAAAATTTCCCTAAAAGCAGGAAAATTTGGGGGCCACAAAAGCTCCCAAAAAAAGAAATTAAATTTTTTTTGAAAATCAAATTTTTATTTTTTAACCTTTATTTTTTTTTTTTTTTTATTAAAATCAATTTTTTTTTGTAGAGAAACACCTTTCTTTTTTTTATAGAATTAAATATTTTTAAAAAAATCCAAATAAATTGCATTTTCCTCAAATTTTCTTTTGAAATAATATATACTTAAATTTTTTCAATCTATGCAATTTTGGTAGTTAAAATTTTCCCCCCAAATTATGGGGTTTGGGTTTTTTTTTTTTTTCCCCAAAAGTCCATTTTTTTAAAACAAAATAAAATCAAATTAGGAAGAACTACCCCCCTCAGAAATTTTAATAATACCAAGTAAAAAAATATAAAATATATAATAAATATTATATATAAATTATTATAATTTATTTAAGTTAATAATAATAAAGAAAAATTATTTTCAAAATTAATGAAATATATTTTAAGTAGATAAATTTCTTTAATATAAATAAAAATATATAAATTCAATTATTTCAATAAATTTATATATAAAATATTTATGATAATTATAAATATATTAAATTATTTATTTATATTTATAATGTATTTAATTTTAAAAATAACCTTTTTATAAAGTAAAACTAAAATTTTAAAAAATTTATTTTACCCAAGCTTATTTTATTAATTTTTAGCCAATAAAATGTAAAAAAATTGTTAATTTAAAGTACATTTAAATTATGTTATAAAAAATAATATTGAAAAAAAAGAAAAATGGGTCCCCCCTAAAAAAAAAAGAAAAAAATAAAAGAGATTAGGTCAAAAAAAAAAATCACAAAAAATAATCCCCAAAAACCCCCCGGTTTCCCTAGAGTAAAAATTTTAAACTATCCCCGTTTTTCCCCCGAAGTTTTGTGGGAAAAAAAAAAAATATTGTTTTAAAAAAATTTTTTTAAAAGTTTTTTTTTCCGGAAAGGGTAAATAGAAAAGGGGTTACCCCCCGAAAAGGTTCCCCCAAATTTTTACGTGATAAATTAATTATTTTTGGGTTTTCACAAGAACGACATTTACTGTCAGTCCTCCGCTCTTTTATAAAGCATTTTTCCCATTAAGACAAAACATGCCAAAAGTTTTGAAGTGGAAATAATATATATAAATATTTAAATATATTATATTATATATAAAATATATAATAATAATATTAATATTAATTATATTTAAATTTATAAATTATTTATATAAGCCAAAAATTGGGGGGGGCCGGGGGGCCCCCCCCCCCCCCCCGCCCTTAAAAATGCCCTAAATCGAAAAAATTTAAACTTGGAAAAAAAGAAAAAGGTTTCCCCCTAAGTTGCTGCAAAATATTCCCCCAAAAGGAAAAAAAAAACGCCCCTAGCCCCTGTATAAAAAGCCAAAACAACAAGCTTTAAGTTTTTGGACCCTTTCCCAAAGCACCCAAATTTGTTGGAAAACCGTAAAAATTTATTAAAAAAAACTACATGGAAAAAAAGTTTATTGTTATTGTTATTTAATAATTACCCTCATGTGAAATACTTAAAGTACAAAAAATTTAACTCCTTCCAATTTATCTTTACTTCACTCAAGTTAATAAATCCTTTTTTTTTTTCAGTTTTTTTTTTTCCTACGTCACTCACCTCCCGTTTAAAACACTGGACGTTTCTACTATAACCATGGAAAAAGATCCCCATTTTTTATTTTTCACCCCCAAAAAAGATTTTTTTTTTTTAGGAGGTGTACAGAAAGGGTGCCCCCCCCCCCTGGCCCCCAATTCCCCCCCACCCCCCCAGCCGACGGGGGACAAAGGGTTCGTCCCCCCCCCCTCGTAAGAACCACGCCACGGGGGGTTCCTTTTTTATAGAACGCGGAAATTTTCTTGCTTATTACGGGCCCGGGGTTTGGCCAAAAAAAAAAAGAATTAAATAAAAAAAAAGAAATTTAAAAATTTAACCCAAAAATTTTAACAAAAAAATAAAAAAATTTTAAAATTCTGGGGGTAAAAATTACAAATAAAATGGGTTTATAAAAGATAAAAACATTTTAAAAATTTTAAAATTTGCCCAAAAAAAATAGAAAATATATATAACAATTTTACAAATAGTTCAAGTATTCATCTGGGAAAATGGAAAAAAGCGACTAATGAAAGAAAAAAAAAAAAAACAAAGGATGGGATCGTGTTTAAAAAAAAGGGGCAAAAAAGCTCAATTTTAACCGAATTAAGATGGTATTTTTCCCTTTTTCAAAAAAAGCAGCCCAATACAAAACCCTACAAGGATTTTTCTGGGAAAACCCTTGCCCCCCCCCCTTTTTTTCCCCCCCTTTGCCTGATTGTATATATTTTCCCCCTTTCAAAAATGTTTTTTAACAATTTTTGGGGGAAAAAGAAAAACCTTAAATTTTTTTTTGTTGCCCCCTCAATTTTGGCTAAAAACTTTTTAAAAATTTTTAATAATTAACCAGGTCCCCTCGTAAACCTTTTTATTTCCAAAAACATTTTTTTATTTAAAAATATTAAAAAACAAATTTTTTTATCCCTTTTCCCCCCAATTTTTTTAAAGGTTTTTTTGTAAAAAAAACCAATTTTTTTGGGGGGGGGTAATTATTTTTTTTTTTCCCATTTTAAAAAAAACTTAAAAAAAAACTTTTTTTTTTTTTGGCTCATTTTTAAAGATTATGGTACAAAGTTTATTTGCACTTGCTTAAAAAATGGTAAAAAAATAAATTTATCCTAAACTAAAAATTAAAAACCATGATCCCCCCCCCCAAATAAAAACAAAAAATTATGTTTTTTTTATATACTGTTTTTTCCCTGTAAATAAACATTTGGGGGTTTTAAAATCCTGGGCCCCCACAAAATTTTTATTCCCCCAAAAATTTATTTTTATTTTTTTTGGAAAAATAAGGGTTTTTTTTAAAAAATAACCTTGGTTTTTGCCGCCCCTAAAATTTTATTTTCAACCCCTTAATAAAAAGGTTAAAAAAAAATTTTTTAAAAAATTTAATAATTTTTTTTTTTTTCCCCAGGGGGGGGTTTTTTAAAAGTTTTAAATACCGCGATTTTACCGCCCATTTTAATAAAACCGGCGGGGGGGGTTCAAGGAAAAAACCCCCCAAACCCCCCCGCCCCCCCCCGTTCCCTTTTTACCGAGGGGGAAAAACCCGACTGTAATTTATTCAAAATTAACATTCGAATAAATGGTAGTTTGGTTACCTTTTAGTCGAACACCGATTTTGGTGCTTTCGACTTATTGTATCGTTTTGAAACTTTTTATATTGTCTATTGATGAGTTAATCTGATTAAAGCCGAGTTTTGCTGGCGATATGGTGATTCTAAGGGGGTGTTGCCCCTAAGCGCCAAGGTCAAATTTGGGCTGAAAACCCATGTTAGGCTTATCGTATCGGGTTAAAATTTGGATGTGAGCTATATGGTGCCGTAATCTCGTCGTAGACGAGATTACGTCCCCGAGCGCCCCCCGGTAAGGGAGCCCATCCCCCCTAAAAATTGAAATGATCGTAGAAGACTGAAATTTGGAGAAAGGATTCGGATTCGGATTCGGAGTTGGAGAAGGATTCTGAGTCGGATTCGGCGTCGGATTCCAGAGACCCCCCGGAAGGGGGGCCCCTCCTGAAAAAAAAGAAGAAATGCATGGAATGCAAAACAGAAGAAGAAAGGAAGAAGGAGGAAGGAAGAAGAATGAGGAAGGAGGTGTAGGAGAAGGATTCAGAGTCGGTACTGACACCGGTGCTGGAGCCGGTGCGGTACGGTGCTGAGTTAGTAAATATTCGTTTATTAATACAATATCATTACTGTTCACATAACTGATTCTGTTCTAACATGTACATGTCGTCAATTGCATTGCATCTTGCAAAGATAACCCGTTTTTCTAAATGTTGAAGACTGACATTTATATTTTCAAATCTCATTTTCTTTTTATAAACGTTAACTAATAAAAAAAATTTTTCTAAGTTGAAACATGCATATATTGTTTGCAATTTTTATTTTATAAGTTTTTATTTTACATTTATACTTTGTGTTTAATTTTATTATTTAAATTTTTTTTTTTTTTAAATTTTTATTTTATTTTTATTTAAATTTATTTTTCTAACTTTATTTTTATAAGTTTTATTTTACATTTATACTTTGTGTTTAATTTTGATTTTTATTTTATTTTTTTTTATTTTTTTAAATTTTTTTTAATTTTTATTTAAATTTATTTTTCTAACTATTTTTTTTTAAAAATTTGATTTTTTTTATTATAATTTTTTTTATTTAAATTTATTTTTCTAACTATTTTTGTTTGATTTTTTTTTTTTTTTTTTCATTTAAATTTATTTTCTAACAATTTTTTTTATAATTTTGATTTTTTATTTTAATTTTTTTTAATTGTTTTTATATTTTATTTTTTTTTATTTAAATTTATTTTCCTAACTATTTTTTTAATAAGTTTTATTTTACATTTATACTTTGTTTTAATTTTTTTTTTAAATTTTTAACGTTTAATTTTTTTTTTTTTTATTTAATTTATTTTTCAAATTTTTATTTATTTTTTAAGTTTATCTATTTAAAAATTATATTTTTTAAAAACCTTTATTTATATTTTTGTTTCTTTAAAACTTTTTGTTTTTACTAAAAAATTTAATCTTTTTATGTTTATAACGGAAAAAAATCGCGTTTTTACATACCCTAAAGCAGTAAATCAGTAACTCAGTAAATCAAACCACCCACCCTACCCTCCCCACCCCCTCCGTGATCTATTGATCTATTGATCTATTGATCTATTGATTCAAGTCATATTTTTACTAAAATTGTTATGTTTTACATACCCTAAAGCAGTAAATCAGTAAATCAAACCCCCCCCCCGTCCATGATCTATTGATTCAAGTCATATTTTGTATAACATAAGACAAATAAGGTCTTTGAAAAATTTCATAGTAAAATTATTTAACATAACCTATCAAAACCTATCATAACACACACACATACATACACACACACACATAAACAAACACACACACTCACACACACACACGAATAAACTACACATTAGCAAAGTTCCATACTTGACAACAGTAAGGAACTAACATTACATGCAAAACGTAACCTGTTCACACTTTTTTCAAGCGTATCTCAAACATATCAATGTTAATTTTACATTAACATAGCAATATTTAACAAAGATTTATCGTATCCTAACATAACTATTGTACTGAACTAAGAATAAATGCCACACACGCACACTCACACACACGCATACACACACATACACACACACACACACACACACACACGAATAAACTGCTAACATTAGCAAAGTTCCCTACTTAACAACAGTAAGTAACTACCATTGCATCACAAAGCGTAACCTACTCCCTTACTTCCTACATACGCACGAATAAACTGCCACAAACGCACGCACGCACACACACACACACACACGAATAAACTGCTAACATTGCAAAGTTCCCTACTTAACAACAGTAAGTAACTTACATTACATACAAAACGTAACCTATTCACGCTTTTTTTTAAACATATCTCTAAAATATCAACTAAGAATAAATGACACACATACACACACACACACACACACACACACACACACACACACACACACACACACACACGAATAAACTGCTAACATTAGCAAAGTTCCATACTTAACAACAGTAAGTAACTAACATTACATACAAAACTTAACCTATTCACACTTTTTTAAGCATATCTGTAACATATCAATGTTAATTTTACATTAACATAGTAATATTTAACAAAGATTTATCGTATCCTAACCTAACTATTGTAATGAACTAAGAATAATTGCTACACACACACAAACACATACACACACATACACACACACACACACACACACACACACACACACACACACACACGATAAAGATAATCCGTTTTCTATTTTCAAAATCTCTTTTTCTTTTTATAAACGTTAACTAAAACATATTGTTTGCTATTTTGTTTTGTAAATTTCATTTTACATTTATTCTTTTGTGTTTAATTTTTTTTATTTAACTTATAATTTATTTTCAAATTTTTATTATTTTTTATTTATTTTTCAATTTATTTGCTTAAAACATTTTGTTTTTACTAAAATTTTTAAGTTTTTCATGTTTATAACGTAAAAATTTGCATCTTTACTCAACCTAAAGCAGTAAATTAGTAAATCAGTAAATCAAACCACCCTCCCCTCCCCTCCGACCTTCTCCCACCATCCTATGATCTATTGATCTATTGATCCATTGTTTCAAGTCACATTTCGAGTATCATTTTTGGATAAACATAACATAAAATCAAGCTCTTTAAACACTGATCAACGAATATATGCTAACGTAACAAAGCTTTCACATTAATAAAGCTAACATAGCATCACCTGAACTAAGAATATAATGTGCAACGACAAACCTAACACACCTTAAGCACGAATAAACTGCTAACATTAATTAACAAAGTTTCACACTTAACAACAGTAAAGTAACTAACATAGCATACAAAAACGTAACCTATTCACACATTTTCAAACATATCTTTAACATATCAATGATAATTTCACAGTAACATAGTAATATTTTACAAAGATTTAACGTATCCTAACCTAACTATTGTAATTAACTAAGAATAAATGTCACCCACACACACACATATACACACACACGAACACATCCGCACACACACACAGACACGCACGAATATATGCTAACGTAGCAAAGTTTTCACATTAATAAAGATAACATAGCATCAACTGAACTAAGAATATAATGTACAACAACAATCCTAGCATACCTTAAGCACGAATAAACTGCTAACATTAAGAAAGTTCCATACTTAACAACAGTAAAGTAACTAACATAGTATACAAAAGCGTATCTTATTCACACTCTTTCAAGCATATCTCTAACATATCAATGTTAATTTTACATTAATATAGTAATATTTAACAAAGATTTATCGTACCCTAACCTAACTATTGTAATGAACTAAGAATAAATGCCACACACACAAATCCGCGCGCACACACACACATCCGAGCACACATACACATCCGCACACAAACAAACACATGAATATAGGCTAACGTAACAAAGTTTTCACATTAATAAAGCTAACATAGCATCACCTGAACTAAGTATATAATGTACAACGACAAACCTAACACACCTTAAGCACGAATTAACATTAATTAACAAAGTTCCACACTTAACAACAGTAAAGTAACTAACATAGCATACAAAAACGTAACCTATTCACAGTTTTTCAAGCATATCTCTAACATATCAATGTTAATTTTACATTAACATGGTAATATTTAACAAAAATTTATCATAACCATGTCTAAATATCATACTAACCAACGAATATATGCTAACGTAGCAAAGTTTTTTACATTAATATAGTAATATTTAATATCGACACCAAAACTCGGCGGTAATCAGTTTAACTCACCAATAGACAATATACCAAGTTTCAAAACGATACAATAAGTCTAAACCACCAAAATCGGTGTTTGACCAAAAGGTAACCAAATTACCACGATTAATAGAATGTTAATTATAGTAATAATTTTCTTTCGATTATATTTTTCAATTTAAAACCCTAGAATGCAGACATGGTTTTTTCGAAACGCACTTACAGACATGGGGTCAAATTCACCCCAAGTGGGAAAATATACATTAAAATTCATGGAATATTTAATTTAATAAATTTTGTTTAAATAGAATTCTGTTTAATTATAAATCATTATGACAAAGAAAAAAAAAAAAAAAAAAAATCATGAAATAAAATAAAGAAAAGTTACAACCATGAAGAAAAAAAATCGTAAAAAAAAAAATTTTGAAAAATGAACATTTCCTCTTTTAGTTGAAGGGTATGGTTCTCTTTACTGAAAGTTTGAAGTTCATGCAACATGCGGAAGTCACCCAGTTTCTGAAATTAAAATGTGTCATTTTTTGGGGGGCCTTTTTTTGGTGGGTTTTGGACTAGTGTTGGCTGAGCACCGGAATTTCGCGAACCGCACCTCAAAACACCCTGGTAAGTGCACCACGCACTGCACCGCACCCAAAGCCATTTTTGTCGCACCACACCGCACCTTTATGTTTCAATGCGCACCGCACCGCACCGCACCACACCGCAGCTCTATATTTTAAAAATTGCACCTCACCGGTACACTGGATTTGTGTGGTGCACCGCACCACACCAAAATAAGCGCACCACTCACTGTACCACACCGTACGGCACCGTACCACACCGCACCGCACCACAGCACACCGCACCTCTATATTTTAAAAATTGCACTACACCGGTACCCTGGATTTGTGTGGCACACCGCACTACTCCAAAATGAGCGCACCACAACCCGTACCGCACAGCACCGCACCGCAGCTGGTGCTTTGACCAACTCTAGTTTGGACTAATTGAATTTTTGAAGGAATATCTGAAATATCGTGTTCAAACTTACAAAGGAAGTTTCCTTTTGTAGAAGAACATATATAAACATATATAAGAACACCACTATTAATAACTCGGCACCGCACCGGAGCCAGCACCGGTACCGGTACCAACTTATACTCTTCATTCTTCATCCATCCTTCCTCATTCTTTTTCTTTCATTCCTCCTTCTTCATTTTCTGTTCTTTTATGCTTTCCGGGCATTTCCTCCTCTTTTATTTCAGTTGGGAATCCCCTCCGGGGGTCCCAAACACCAATCATTCTTATTCATCATTCTCCCTAACTCCTTTCTCCATCCTCCTCTATGCCCCCCCCATTTCTCATCCTCCTACCATCATTTCCTATTTTAGGGGCCAGCACCTCCTCCAGGTGGTGATGGAAACGTAACCCCGTCGTAGACGAGGTTACGGTATCGAATTAAATAAAGCTGCTCAGCCTTCACGATCATTTCCATAGCTTTGGGCTCAGCCCCCATCACACGTTGGCCGTAGCGACGCGAAACCGCGATTTCGAGAGAAGGCGGCGGCGGAGGCACCATCGGACGGTTGCATATATATATTATATATATATATATATATATATAATATATATGGTTGGTTACAGCAGCGTTAGTGTTAGTTAGTATATATTGGAGCGTTATATATATATATATATATGAGAGTGTATATAGGTTATGCATATATATATATATATATATAGTATATATAGGTATATATATATATATATATATATATATATATAATTTGTTTTTTTTCGGAAAAACGTTTTTTCAGGATTTTCCGGCTTTCCAGTTTTCCAGTTTCCAGGAAGTCACTTTCCAGTTTCAAAATTTTTCAGTTTTCCAGCGGCATCCAATCGGTATCCTGTTAGTTGTTGTATAAGTTGTACTAATGGTATCATTCATTCAATATTCAAACCCATCCAGCATTTCTCTCACATTTTTATTATATATATATATATATATATAGATATTATGCTATATATATATATTAGATAGATATATATATTTATATATTATTACATTATAGCAGCATATATATTATTATGAATATATATATATGGTTAAGTTGCATAATAAAAGAAGAGCTATATATATATTATTGCTACTATATGTATATATATATGTATATATATTAAGAAATTTGGTTGGTTGCTATATTACTATATATATATACATATATATATATGATACAGCGCAGTAAAGGCTGTACTAGTATATATTAAGCATATATACATGTATATGTTGTTATATGTATATATGAGCATATATATATATATATAGTTACTATATATAAGTATACAGTAGCAAGTTAGAGTACTCAGATATTATGCAGTATATATATATATATTATAGAGTATAAGGAGTTATATATATATATATATAGTATATATATATATATATATATAAGATGTTGTTAATATATATATATATATATATATATATATATAAGGTTATCATTAAATATAATACAGGAATATCTTCGTAGTTGATAGCATCTCCCTATTTTCACATCACACCCTCAAACACCGTTATGGGGTCTGAATGACCCAAAAATCCAATTTACTAAAAAACCGTAAGAGATATGAAGATGCCCTCCTCCCTCCTACACACTTTGACTGCTCGTAGCAGACTGTAAAGCATTACAATCGTGGAGTCATTAGCCACGCCCCTTTAAAGTTACGAATGAAAGAGTAAAAATGAGCACATGTGTGGGGTCTAAAAGACCGCATGACCGTGATTTAAAAGCCAACTGGTATACTGCAGAAAAGACGCACGAACGCTGATTTCAGTAAAAACATCGACAAATCGATTGAAACTATCGTAAAATGATCTACCTATCATTGAAACCTTCTAGGGAAACTGGGGTGCTGGTAACATCACACCTTTCGGGGCCTCCAGCCCCAATTTAGGGGGGCTAAATCTCCAAAAACGGTCTTCCAGACCTTAAATTCGGTCTTACCGACTTTAAAAACCCTGACTTTGACACGTCAACCTTGAAAAACCAAATGTTCAAAATGTTGCTTGCAAACATTTGCAACATCGTACGCAACACTGTTCCTGCAAACATCTTTGGCGGTAGTTGGCCTACCGCCCCCAATACTTATATATAAGGCGATATAAGATATTACATATTATGAGCGATGTTAGCTATTAGTTGGTTGTTGGCGAATGCATAGTTGATATATATATATATATGCTGCTACATATATATATATATTATGCTAAGCATAGTTGGCTATTGGCGCTAAGTTGGTATCACGGTATATATATTATATATATATACATATACAGGTTAAATAAGGTATACAGCAGCAAAGGGAAAGAGCAGCATGCTGGCAAGGTTGTTGGCTGGAGCAGCAAGAGCAGCAGTGGGCGCTGGCGCTGCTGCTGGCTGCTGCTGGTTGCTGTTAGCGATAGCAACAGCAGCATATATACAAGCAGCGCTGGCTGGGCTATGGCTGCTGGGCTAAGCAGCATAGGCAAGAAGGCATAAGGCATGGTATAGCGCTGGCTACGCTGGCGGCTGCTGCTGCATATGGGTACAAGGCTGGGTTGCTGCTGGCAAGCATATGCTTATATATACTAAGGCGTTGCTGGCTGGCAGCTATTGTTGCTGCTGGGTTACATATAAGTACATATGCTGGCTGGCATATGGCTGGTTATTAAGGTTGCTACATACATATATTACCAGTACATATATATATGAGTAGCAGCGAAGAGCAGCAGCAGGTATGCCACATACAAGGGGCTGGCTGCTAAGGCATGTTGCTGGGCTGGAGCTAAGGGCTGCTGGCTATATACATATATGTTGTTATTACTATATATATATGTATATATAAGGCATATATTTCTTACAGATTATCACCACCACGGCCGGCCTTTTTCATGAACGATATATGAGTATATATATATATATATATATAAGGTTGGTTATTGCTATATATATATATATATATATATATATATATATATATATATATATATATATATATATATATATATATAAAGAATGCAATGTGAGTGACTAAAAAGATCGATTGTGAAGAACAAGGCATTTAGAAATAGTAGAGGAAGTGTCGATCAAATCTTTATATTGAAACATATGAATGAGAAAATGAGGGAGAAGGAGAAAAAATTGTATTTAGTTTTTTTGAATTAGCAAACAGGCGTATGATATAATTAATAGGGATGCTCTATGGCAGGTGTTATTGATATATGGTGTTCGTGGTAAGCTTCTGAATGAATACAAAGTATGTATGACGATAGTGAAGCGTGTATTAGAATAAATGGAGTTGAAAGTGATTGTTTTAATATTAATAGCGAAGTGAGGCAGGGATGTTCTATGTCTTCTTGGTTATTCAATTTGTATATGGATGGTTTTATAAAAGAATTAGAGGTGTGGGTGTTAGGGGATGGTGTTAGAATGATGCAGAATGGAAGAGAGTGGAGGGTGCCCTACCTATTATATGATGATTTGGATTTGTGTGGCGAATCTGTGAGAGTTTGAGAGGATTGGAAGAGAGATTTGGCAGGGTGCGTAAAAACAGATGTTTGAAGGTAAACGTAGTTAAGAGTAAGGTTATGGTTTTGAGTGAGTACAGTCCTCGGTGTCAAGTTATGTTAGAAGGTGAGCATCTTTAACAAGTGTCTGAGTTTAAATATTTAGTATATATATATATATATATATATATATATATATATATATATATATATATATATATATATATATATATATATATATATAGTATATATATATATATACAAGGTTATATTATGTTTATATATATATATATATATATATATATATATATATATATATGTTGGATGAAAAGGAACGGATGATGCAGAGTCTAATAGTGAATGGGGACGGTGATATGCAATTAAATCGTTGGTGGATTTAAAGGGACTAACTTTTCAGCGAGTCTTACATGAGGCAGGGGCGTGCCCTTGGGTAGGCGAGGTAGGGCAGTGCATGCCCCGGACAGAATATCAATTAGAAATTTATATTTTCACGTTTAAAAAAATTTAATCCTACAAAATTAATTTCTCACAGAGCTGTATTGAAATTTAAAAACAAAATTTCATTTTCCCATGTAAAAGGCAAATATTTTTGTGCTTCTCCGCCGCTTTCCTATATTGAACTTGGTTAAATGGACGATCCGTGCTTTTTATTTTTAATATACTAACTCATTTGCCTAAAGGGCATTCTGAATTCTGCTCTTGAATCGCAAATTCCAGTGTTTGGAATGATGTCGTTGAGGGAGGGATCTCTCTCTCTCTCTCTCTCTCTCTCTTCTCTCTCTCTCTCTCTCTCTCTCTCTCTCTCTCTCTCTCTCTATATACATATATATAGCAATAAAGGCAAGGAAAGGTTGGGTACATATGGGTTACTATATATATATATATATATATATACATATATATATATATGATATATATATATATATATATATTTTTTTTTTTTTTTTTACAGTTAACACAACCGCTCTCACGGGCAGAGCCCCAATCTAGGAGGGGGTGTACTCAAAGTCTGAGAAAGACGGAGCCAAGAAGAGAATAGTTTCACACAAAACACGACCGACCAGTGACGAACCTGTCCTTCGCTTAGTTGGGCGAGTGCGCTCTACCGCTGAGCTACCGGACGCTATTTTGGTGCTTGAACCACTCCCTTCTTGACTTATACGAGCCGATTCCACCGAATGTCCATTCTTCTTATCTCCGAAACAAATAAAGCATTTAAATTCATATCCTTTTTAAGAGAAGAGAAAATTGGTATGCTAAGAAGTACGTGCTTTCCAATCAATACAATACAGGAAGAAATCCTCCCTTTTATATATAGTTCAATTCCCTGGCGGCGAATGATATATGAGAGTATATATATAAATATATATATTTGTTATAGCAGCAGGTTGTTGCGCAGAGCAGCAGAGCAGCAGCAGCAGCAGCGCAGTTGCTATACAGCAGCAAGGCTATATATAAGGTTATATATAAGTATGTATATGTTATAGCAGCAGCAAATATATAAGGCTAAGGTTGTTGCAGCAGCAAAGGCGTTGCTGCTGGTTATATATATATATATACAGCATATAAGTATATATATCAGCGCAAGGCAGCAGCAGCAGCATGGCAGGCAGCAGCATAAGGCTGGTTATATGTTACAAGGCGGCAGCAGCAGCAGCATAAGGCAGGCAAGGGGCTGGCAAGGCTGGCAAGGGCAGCAGCAGGTGCTGGCAGCGCTGGGCAGGGGCGCTGGCGCAAGGCTATATATATATAAGATAAGCCCAGTGAAGGGCACGAAAAACGCGAAAGCGTTTCACGTACAGATAAATGCGGAAACATAAACACCCAAAACAGGGACTGAACGAAGTACAATG
>JABUQX010129361.1:17500-22500 GCA_015478945.1 Trachelipus rathkii
TATATATATATATATATATAATATTATTATTATATATATATATATATATATATATATATATATATATATATATATATATAGTATTTACAAATTGTCCTTTCTTTCAAATCATTAATACACGTATTATATGTAATCATGCCTGGCTCCGACAAGACTCCTCATAAGAAACCAACTTTTCGTGCGCCTTTAATATATATATATATATATATATATATATATATATATATATATATATTATATATATATAGGTATAAAGTATATATATATATATATAGGTTGTTATGATATCTCTAGATCTTTAAATATATTATGTTAATGCTATCTCCTATATTATTGGTTTTATATATATATATATATATATATATAGTGCTGTTATATATATATATATATGTTATATATATATATATATATATAGTAGTATATATATATATATATATATATATAAGGAGAGAATGACATGAAAAGTGTCACAATGGGAACATGAAGTTTACATGATGTTTTAACCCAACTCTATTAAACTCCACCCCATTGACAATTGTTCGCGTGACATGCATTAAATCTTCAATATTGTACTGTAATAATATCAATAAAAATGAATTATTAATGCGTCAACTTTACTCTGAATACAAAAATTTGCCATATATTTTTTAATTTTTATTCGCACTTCATGGTATAAGGAGGTACAGGGTGGCGTAAATAAAATTAATCGAATACTAAAATTTACTCTAAAGTTATATTTCTTTTTAATGGGCAAAGATTAGTGTGTGAGTGGTCTTCATTATTTCACTGTGAAGAGTAATTTTTTTAAAAAAATTTTGACCAAAAATTTTGAAACATATTTTTTGTCGGAATGAAAAAATATCGCTGCAATAAAAACGAGATTGTAAGTTAATTACAATATTTTCTCTTTTATGGCAGAGATATTTTTCCATTCCGGCAAAAATATTTCTATGACATAGGTTAAAATAATTTAGAAAAATTGTTAACGATAAGGTCTTCAGGATACTACGGGCAGGAAGTCTGAACAAGGTCGTTAACCTAGCATTATTGAATTGTAGCGAACGAATGTATAAGAAGTCCTCAATACTTCTACTTCGTACGTTTTCAAGGAAGAAATATGAGCACTGTTCTATTTTTATAATTTAATCATCATATCATCATAATGTTTGAGCCACTCGACCAGAAAATGATGATAACTAATGATGCTCATCGTTGTAAGGGATATGTTAAACATAATAATATTAAATAAATATTATAGAAATGTTTACAAAACACTGGAAGAAATTTAAATACCTGTGTTTTACCAGCTATCAAAAAGAGTTCTAATTTTCGGTAAATAAAGAAGAATATCGCACATTTGCTGCACCAACGAATATTACTCAAAAATTGCAATTTTCTTTTTTTCCAGGAAAATCTTATTAAATTTCATATTGTTATGCCAAAAAACTTAGGAGAGCCATGATGAAACTATCTCTCTCTCGTGGGAAATTTTGAAACTTAAAATATGTAAATCATGCAGCTAAAAATATACATCATTACCACTCTTTTCGTAACTCACTAAACGCTATTTTTGAGGTATGGCATTGTTGCAGAAAATGAGCGAGATATCTTAGACCAGATTTAAATTTAATCAGTGCTGTACAGTGAAGGTAGATGTTAATGTAATCCCTCATAAGAAAAGTAGTGATGATATATATATATATAGATATATGAGTAGAAAGGTTATACATATATATATTATATATATATATACATATATATATTGCATATATATATATATATATATATATATATATATATATGAAAATATATATATATATATATATATATATAAATATATATATATATATATATTATATATATATATATATATGTTATATATATGTTTATATATATATATATATATATTATATTAAATATATTATATATATATTTATATATATATATATATTATTATTATTATTATATATATATATATATATATATATATATATATATATTTATATATATATATATATATATATATATTTATATATATATATATATGTATATATATATATAAATATAAAAGTATCTACATATTAATATATATATCTATTTATATATAAACATATATATATATATATATATATATATATATATATATATATATATATATATATATATATATAAGTATATATACATACATAGCGGTGGTGACAACCGTTAAATATACATATATATATTATATAGTATATATTATATATTATATGTTATTATATATATATATATTATTGTTATATATATATACATACATATATATATAAATATATATATACATATATATTACATATATATATATTTTTATATATATATATATATATATTATATTATATATTATATATATTATATATATATATATATATATATATACTCTATATATATATATATATATATGTTATTGTTATATATATATATATATATACATACATATATATATATATATATATATATATATTATTATTATATATATTACATATATATATATATATTATATATATACAATATATATATATATTATTATTATATATATTATATATTATTATTATATATATATATAATATTTATATATATATTATATACTACATATATATATATATATATTATATATATATATTATTATTAATTATATATATATATATATAAATATTATATATATATATATATATATATATATATATATATATATATATATATATATATATATCTGTGAGATTTTTTTGGGGTAGGCAGAGGAGGGCACCTTACTGTCTTAGAAGGGTGAGCCCAAAAATATTAAAAGTCATATATATATATATATATATGAGTGAGAATATATATATATATATATATTATATATATATATATATATATATATATATATATATATATATATATTAAAAAGTCAGCATATATATATATAAAGAATGATTTCGTTCGAAGGCTAGCTTTAAGATGCCGTCATCAATTTCTACTCGATTCCTTTTTTAATAGTAGCGATCGGTGGCAATTGTTACTTCTCGAAGTCAAAAAAATAGTTCCTTATTCTCTGAGGCTAGGCAACTGTGGATGTGCCTGACGAGTCGGTAGCAGTCATTTTTTTTTTAAATAATCCCTATTTAAATTGCATTAGCAAGAAATAATAATAATATTATTAATAACATAATTATAATAATTAACTAATTAATAATTTTATGCTAACTTGATCATCTCTTATACCGAATTATTTAATTCGTAATTGCACTTAAAAATATTGACTCAAAACCAGAGTCTAAGAAAACGCGTTGAGTCACGACTCTTCCTCGGTACGTTTGTAGCATGCCCTCTGCCGACCAGCATTAGCTCCGTTTTCTATATATTAATAATGTGAGTGATTTTGTGGGAAGTTTAGTTATTAATAATACGATTTTCATATTATTTATTATATTAATTTATTACTGATTTTGTGTGTTTGTAATAAAATTGAGCTGTTAGTTTTATAAATACTGGGATATTGGAATCGTATTCGATTTAAGTTTCATTAAAAATTACTAAATTCTTTTTCGAGTGTTGTAAGGCCCATTGAAATTCAAATGTTAGAATATGTGGAACCATTCATTCTCACATTGTCGTTAATATATGTTATATATATATGAATATATATATATATATATATATATATATAGCATGAGCATATATATATATATATATATATATATATATATATATATATATATATATATATATATATATATATATATATATATATATATATATATATAAATGTAAGTAATAAATATATATATATATATATATATATATATATATATATATATATATATATATATATATATATATATATATATATATATATATATATATATATACATTGTTTTCTGTTTTACCATCGTCATAATTTTCCTTATCTATTTAATTACCTATCATATATATATATATATATATATATATATATATATATATATATATATATATTATATATATATATATATATATATATATATATATATATATATATATATTATATATATATATATATTAGCAAAACATTTTAGCTTGTCATATGATTAACTGATATTGAGAGTAAATTAAATGAGATTATGGAATGTTGGTCCACTACTAACCAGAATAAAAAATTATATTCAAAAAACCACTAATAGCTATGAGCTAAAAAGGAATACTTGGAACTTCAAATTTCAATATTACAGGAAAATGTAAAAAAAAAATAAAAGAATTTTGGCTTTATACGGCACACCAGGGGCTCGAGTCGGGGAACATAGGGGGATGTCGATACCTGTAGGGAAATGAGGAACTTGCGACACCCAAAATACCAAAGAAGGGTTCCGGAAGACCTCCTGAGGGGGAATAGATCCCACCCTGTAGTTCCCTTGAAGGCCGATAGAGATCTATTCTGCCATCGTATGGTATATACCCTTGTATCTGAAAAAAAAAATTAGAAAAAGTCTTGATTTTTAAGAACTGAAAACCACAGTATCTCAAATAGGGTTTTCTAATCAGTTATTTATAATTATTAACAATAATTTTTTTATTTTTTTATTTTTTATACTTCCTATCCAAAATCTTACGAGGATTCTAAAAATGTATTCCTTTTCGCTATAGCTATTGTAGTTTTTGAGATATAATTTTTTTTTTTTTTTTTTTTTTTCTGGACCAGCATTGACCAGCATTCCAGCAATGTATTCCGTTTTACTGTAGCATTAATAGTTTTTAAGATACATATGACGGATAATCGAAAAGCTGACCATATATATATTGAGAGAGCAGTATATATATATATATATATATATATATATATATATATATATATATATATATATATATATATATATATATATATATATATATATATATATATATATATATATATATATATATATATATATATATATATATAGAAACGCTCGAAACTACTCAGATGGAACTGAAACCTAAGTCTTTTTCTTACTGTCTTTTCAACGCATTAT
>JABUQX010129361.1:27500-30000 GCA_015478945.1 Trachelipus rathkii
GAAGCTAGAACCAAATGGTCGACAGGGAAAATGATCGACAGGTCAAATGATCGACATTTGTAATAAAAAAAATCTGGTTATTTAGAGTTTCTCTAACGAGCGCAATAAAACATTAACCTAACCTAACCTAACCGTAAGATAACCGTAAACTAACCTAACCTAACTTAACCTAACCTAACCTAACCTAACCTAACCGTAACATAACTGCGGCTGGCGGTAAGATAAATTTTTTCGATGTATGTGTCGACCATTTTTCCTGACGACCATTTGGGCTTGTCCCCCTTTTTGTGGAGCTAATATAGAAAATTTGCAACTAAAACACTAAGATCCACATCTACCAAAATTGGCAAATGGCAACTCTATATTAATATGGGGGAATATTGAGAGTATATAACCTGAAAAACTAATATATATATATATATATATATATATATATATCACGCTAATATATATATATATATATATATATATATATATATATATATATATATATATATATATATAGTATAATATATATACAGGTGTGGCACATAAAACTTACTTATTGTACCCGTTAACATATATTAAGACTTTAACTTAGGCAATGCGGCATGCACATGTGAGTAGCAATAACTGCCTATCTTCTATTACATCTATGGATAAATAGAAGAAAAACCCATCCAAACACACACTCTAAAACACAGATAAACGAATATACACAAACTAACTCATGAAAAGCACAGTGCCCTTCGCGTAAACACAATCAAATATACACCTACAACAAATCGTACACATCACCTATATACATATTCAAACACACAGCAATCATTCTCTCTCTCTCTATCTATATATATATATATATATATATAGTATATATATATATATATAACTTATATATTATATATATATATACTATATTATATAATATATATATATATAATAGTATATATATTATATATAGATATAATATAATATTATATATAATTATATATTATAATATATATATATATATATAATATATATATATTATATATATATATATAAAATATATATATATATAATATTATATATATATAGTATATAATATATATATAGTATATATTATTATATATAAATATATATATATATATACTATATTATAATATATATATATATATAATATATATATATATATATATTATATATATATATATATATATATATTTAGTATATATATATATAGGTAAATGTTCCCAAATGGATAAAACTAACTTAGGAAATGCATTTTAGATCCGATGGAAAAATCAGAAAAAAGAGATTTGATTTATTTTAAATTAAACTAAAGTTTGTGAAGTTTCAAAAAGTCGATTTTGTGTACTTTTCTTATCGTCTTAACATGAGACTTTTTTTTTTTTATTTCAAGTTATTGTGCATCAGTTAAATTATTTTTTTATTAGGGTTTTTATTGAGTTCAAATAATAAAAAATATCAATAGGGTAGTGCAAGTAACATTGGCGTACATGCAATGGCAGACCTCTCGCTTAAGCGCCCGCTCCAAATGCGGAAAAACTTACTGCGCGCAGTATATTATATATATACTATATATATATATATATATAATATAATATATATATATATATATATATATATATTATATATATATATATATATATAGTATATATATATATATATATATATAGATATATATATATATATATATATAGTATATATATATATTATATATAGACATATATATATAATATATATATATATATATATAGTATTAATATATATATATATATATATATTATAATATATATATAATATATATATTATGATATATATAATATATATATATATAACTATAGACTTAAACTTTTATAACTTTCAACATAAAATATTATATTCTGATTATTTAATGATGGAAAATTGAGAAATTTCATAAAAAAAATCCCTCAAATTAAATAACGCTTAAAATAAAATTTTCTCTTATAATCCACTTAGGAACATTGTCTCATAGTATATATATAATATATATATATATATAGTATATATATATATATATATTATATATAGTATATATATAATATATATATATATATAATTATCTAATATATATTGTACAATATCAATATATATATAAATATAAGGGCACAAGTCTAAATTAGGAGGCGTTTTTCAAATCAAGTGAAAATGCAGTATTATTTTACGCGTAGGGTTAAGTAGGTTAGGGTTAGATTAGGTTAGGTTAGGTTAGGTTAGGTTAGGTTAGTTAGGTTAATTTTTATTTTTTACCTTTTATATTCTACATTTCACCTTTAAATTATTAAAATTTTGATCTTTTTCGCGATCATAAATTTACGTCTCTTCATTTAGGCATATATAATATATATATATATATATATATGTATATATATATATATATATATATATATATATATATATATATATATATATATAATATATATTATATATATATATATATATATATACGCTATATATATATATATATAGATATAATATATACTATATTTATATATAT
>JABUQX010129362.1:0-5000 GCA_015478945.1 Trachelipus rathkii
ATTATTGTGTGTGTGTGTGTGTGTGTGTATTATTATTATTTTAATAATAATTATTAATAATAACTCTTATTATTATTATTATTATTATTATTATTATTATTATTATTATTATTATTATTATTATTATTATTATTATTATTATTATTATTATTATTATTATTATTATTATTATTTCTCTTATTATTATTATTATTATTATTATATTATTATTATTATTATTATTATTATTATTATTATTATTATTATTATTATTATTATTATAATAATTATTAATAATAATAATAAATATTATTATTATTATTATTATTATTATTATTATTATTATTATTATTATTATTATTATTATTATTATTATTATTATTATTATTATTATTAAGGCTTATAATATAAAGCTATGAACTTGTTAGCGCTAACCATTGTTTATAGATGTAAGTGCAAATTGATTTTAATTATTCAGTTAGTAAAAGCAACTTTCCTTTGAATTCAACGACATTCATTTACTCTTATTCTTAAATATTTAAATTAATGTTAATTGGAATACAGATATTAAATGATCAGAATTTAATTAATATATCTAACTTGTGACTGTTGATATGTATTATTTTAATCTTAAAACTCTGCTGTCATTGGTAACGATACTCTTATCACCACTAAGAAATAATCAACTTGTTAGAATGTCAACTTTTTTTTTTACATTATTTTTTATTTTCTGCGGTCTTTGTTCTTATTCCCATTTTGTTGAACAGCAGCACTATAATTCTAGATCCCACATCTTTAAACCAAAATTCGGCTGATTGATAAATCAGAAAACATACAATACTCTCTCCCTTCTTGCTACCTCCACTTTCATTATTTCCTATTGTGGATGTTACGTGTATGTTTAATAGATAATATTTCTTTTTCTTGCTAAATTTTTTTATTATCCTAGCAATATTCTATTTTAAAGCCGTCTTGGCATTCCACAATGAATTTTATTTGTTCAATTTATTCATCACCAAATTTTATTAATTTCTCTTAATTGTTCAACTATCTAAGCTTCTAAATATAAAACATTATATTCAAAATTACTTTATAATTAGAAAAGTTAATAGTTTTCCGTTTATACTGAAAATGCAGCTGGAGAACTCATCTACCAATTTAATATTCATATCAGTTTTATTAGATAAGGCAAATTCTTAACTATAAGAATGCTTTAGATCATAGAAGCTTATCTACCGTTGATCTAAAAAATTTCTCTAAATTTTGTTCATGAGTAAGAAAACTATTTTATGTCTGCCTTTCAAATTATACATTTCCTTTCAATTGGAAGCATAAGTTCATTGGGCTTTGTTGAGAAAAAGAAATCTACACCATCCGGCTATCATTCTAACATCTATTTCATCTAAAGTTTGCAAATCTGTCTTAACCTGGAAGATTTAAAAATAAATTAACTAATCTAGTTTTATTTCAAACTTCTAAAATTTTGAACGTTGAAATGATGAAGTTTGTCTTCTCTCTTTATTGGTATTTAGACTTTTAATTAAATACTCCGGCACTGAACGTTTGATAGTCTTTGGTTGAATCTGGTATAAAATTAATTTCTAAATTTTTCTCCTTCAGAATCAATTCATCTGCAACATTACAGGGTTATTTTCACTTATCTCCGCAATTAAACTCTGTCATTTAGGAAATTACTTTTATTCTTCGTTATTTTTTAAAACAACCCATTATGACTAATTTAAAAATCTCCATTTTAGAGATTTAGATATATATTGTAAATAAATAGATTTAATCACCTAATAACACGATTTCAAAATTATATAATTTCAAGAGCCGCTGTCCAAAAATCATTTAAGCTAAGATTAACTTAGCCCAGTTTAACATTTTAAATCAAAGTTTTGATTGGCACCTTTCTTTCCCAAAATATTACGGCGTCCTTTAATTTAAACTGCTTTAGCAATCCTATTTCCGGTAAGCTGATAAAGGGTAACTGAAATGTGGCAAACCATGAAATAATTTGTTTACAAAAAAAAAATTAATTTTTGCAATATTAATATATATATATATATATATATATATATATATATATATATATATATATATATATATATATATATATATATATTTATATATATATATATATATATATATATATATATATATATATAATAACCATAACCTTAATATACATATATATGTATATATCTTTATATATAATATATATATACTCTTTTATATATATATATAAATAAAATAAATATATTTATATAAATATATATATATATATATATATATATATATATATATATATATATATATATATATATATATATATATATATATATATATATTTATAACATATATATATATGTAATAACTATATGATATATATATATATATATATAAATATATATATATATATCTTCTGTGCTGCTTTCATATATATATATATATATATATATATCCCACAGTATTCACCTTGCCGTTGGTGGGGAGGCTCTCTGGGACACTGGTTAGTGTTCTAGAACTGAAGAAACAACTTTTTTTCCAGAAAGTTTAGATGAACATAATAACACCTTCCTTATGGAAGGGAACTTACAACATCAATATAAAATATGAAAGAGGGTGGCGAACCCTTCACCGTTTCGTGATTCGGTGCACGACCTAACTTAGAGTTTTGAATTTTTCCCTGGCACCTCTGGAACATCTATAATAAAGGACTCCCCGCCCGCTTACCGCATTCCTCCGGGCACAAACTTCATAGGATTCGACACTTATGAGAACGCCTTTAATTAATATAATATACACATGATTCAACCTTCCGATGCCTCGGGGCTGATGGATTTAAAGATTCCCGAAACCGGACCGATAAATGGACTTGCTCTCGAATTTGGCCGCTTCGAACACTGATGCCGTGCCTCCCTCCACTTCACTGAAGGCCTCACTGCCTGTCTCGGCGATCAGTCGCCTGGCACGCCCTCTATATCCAGGTGTCCAAACAATCCCGAAAAGGTGCCCCGCGTCATAGTCGTTCTCATTCGTTTACTCCATATGCTGCACCTTCCAGGAATGCCAGGATACATCATTTCCCGATAGATATACCTGTGATCCACACTACCTTCAAAGCTCATACTGGCATAGAACCATTCTTTTTAGCGAAGCACTTGAAGAAGTTTTGGGAGTTAAAGACCCTCCAGTCACATTAATGAGGAAATGGGTCCCTTCTCGATTCAAGCTGCTAACCGAAATCAAAGTTCTGTTTTGTCATCCTTGACGTCTCTCGTAACTATTCTTCTTATTTCTACTCCTGATAAAATAAGAAACACATCTAAAAGCACTATTTATTCTTATGAACAGAAAGACGAAGATACAGCTGCTATTATGAGAAATCTCCGGCAGAAAAGATTTTCCGCTGCAAACGTTTATAGATTTCCAACACGTTGGGACTCACCTGACAGCCCAAATCCTCGTTTACTGCTGACCTTTAATATCCCTCATCTACCTACAAAGGTAAAAATAGGGTTCACAAGTTACATTGTTCGCACGTTTATCCTTCGACCCAGACGTTGCTTCAAATGTCAACGTTTGGTCATCCGAATACTGTAGGGGACGGATGAAATATGCCTAGTCTGGGGAGAATTATTTCACAATCCCTGTGAAAATACCCCTAACTGTAGAAGCTGTGGAGGACCCCACAGTGTTTCTTCCTTCAAATACCCGTCTTACCTCTTTGAACAGGTGGTTTTGGGGTTTTGTATCATACGTAAATTAAGCATGAGAGATGCCATACGCCAGCTCAATGAAATATATCCTTCAAGACGAAGGCAATCTTACGCCACAATTACAGCTGCCCCCTGCTTCCGCGTGTTTGATCCCACCGACACAACCCCATCCTAGCAGAACTCTTCTCCCAAATCCCAGCGAAACTCCAGGCAGTTACTGTATCCTGTCTGCCTGTACTGCATTGCCCACACTACCGATTCTCAAATTGAAAAGCAGCCCTTTACCCAATCTCTCGTCCAATAAAGCCATTAATAACCCTATCCCGAGTTCTAGCCTTCAACAAACCATCAATGAAACTCAGCTGGTTCATCCAACACAAAATTGGAAAACATTTCCTGTCAAGACACACTATCCCATACCACCTACCCAATAGGTTCCTCTTATCAAAGAGGACTGTCTCTTTGTCCCACTTAATACGCCTCCCACTATTACTCAAATTCCTGAAAAGATGTTCCTAAACGAATAGGAAACATAACCATAAGCTAAAGATTATTCGTTAAAATATAAAGCATCGAATTTCTAAACAAAAAAACATTAACCCCAGACATAAAAAAATGAACTCAGAAGAGAGACCTCATAGGCGCGTATACAGAGGGGGCACTTGCCCACCTAAATCTGGCGAAATAAAAAAATGAACCTTGTATGCTTGCCAGACGACGTTTTAAAGAGTTTATTAGTAGAAAACTGAAGGAATACCAATCGATAGATAATGAAATAGTAATTGCTAATTACTAACGCATTATAAACTTACATTTTTCTAACTTTTAATGTGTTTTCGTTTTCATATTGGCTCGAAATCAACTAGCTGTGTGCAAATATCTGTTTTGCGTCAAGGAAATTTATACTATATATATATATATATATATATATATATATATATATATATATATATATATCTATATATAATATATATATATATATATATATATATATATATATATATATATATATATATATGTATATATATATATACATGGGCGTAGGCAGAGTGCAGAGGGCGCACTAAATCTTAGATAAAGAAACTGAGCAACTGATGCTTACCCAGACGACGTTTTTAAAGGGTTTATTAGTAAATCACAGAAAAAAGATACATCAATCATTAGATACTGAAAGTAATTACTAACGTATAAACTTATACATTTTTTTTATCGTTTTAATGTGTTGTTTTCGTTTTCATAGTGGCTTGAAGTCAACTAGCTGTATGCTTTTTATTCAGCTAGCTTCTTCAGAAAGTATTC
>JABUQX010129362.1:10000-12500 GCA_015478945.1 Trachelipus rathkii
ATAAAACCTTTCACTAAATATAAAGATTTCATTGCGGTTTTGTAAGGACATACAAACAAGAGTGGCAAAAATACTGCTGTTGAAGCTGCAAGATTGATCCTACAGGACGTGCCGGTAGACATCCAAATTAACCAGCCTTCTAAGAAAATCATAGAAGAAAATAAAAAAATATTATCCTCAATAATTTCATGTGTGACTTTTTTGGTGCGCGCGATTTACCGCTTCGGGGTAAGCATCATGATGAGGGAGTTTTGCAAGATTTGTGCTGCTTACGAATAGATGCCGGAGATCAGAACCAATTGAAAACCATTTTTGAAAGGGGGAAGAAAAATGCCACATACCAATCAGTTCAGATTCAGAATGAGATCATTTCTCTATGTGGTACTACTATAAAGGAAGACATCGTTAATAAGGTAAAGGAAGCGTGTGCGTATAGCTTACTAGCAGATGAAACCGCTGATATTTGGGGAAAGGAACAATTATCCATAGGGTTGCGCTATTTCGTCAAAGAGTCCGATGAAGTCAAAGAAGAATTTATTGGCTTTGTAGAACTGTAAGCGATTGACGCAAAAACCATTGCGAAAGCCATTGACGATTTTTTCACGACCGAAGAACTGGATCCCGAGAAATGCGTGGGCTTGGGTTTCAATGGCTGTTCTACGATGTCTGGCAAAAAAGGTGTCCTAATAATATTGCGGAAAAAATATAAAAAAGTATTGTTCTTCCATTGCTCTTCACACAAACTAAATCTAGTAGTAAATGATTTGAACACAATACCAGAAATCCGCAATCTGTGGGAACAATAAAGGACATTATTACGTTTTTTCGCGAGTCGGTCTTGAGAAGGAAATTAATGCCAAACATCCCAAGCCTATGCCAGACCAGATGGTCTGAACAACACAAGTGCATTAGAGTATTTAAAGGAGCTCTTTGTATGAATGATGCAAGCATTAGAAATCCTTTCCTGAAGGAAATACCGCTACAAGAAAAAGCGCTTTTTTTGTTTCATTCCAGCGGTATGCTAAGTCCGTCTTCATCATGGCTTATGATATTGATCGCGAGCTACTCTGGGCGATGTTAGAGCCAGTTTGTAAATGCTTCTCCAATCAAGACCTTAGCTATCGCAAAAACTAGCAGCAACATTCAACATATTGTGGAACATGGTTAGAAAGCCATCGGCAAAGATCGAAGAAAAAAAAATCAACCGATGCAAGTGTTAAAAGAAGCAATCAAATCGCCGAGCAACTGGGACTTGATCTGAATATACCACGAATTTTTGGTAGGCAGCAGCACCGCAGCAACCATCCAGGAACAAATCCCACGGAGTTCTGGAGAAGATCCTTAATAACTCCTTATCTGGATTTTATAACCTCTTCTTTTGGAATACGGTTTTTCTACTGAAAATACACCTGCTTATGCTTTGACATATCTACACCCTTTCCACATGCTACTCATAACAATCGATGAGTTAAAGGAAAAGACAGCTTCATTTTATAGTTTTTACCAACTTAGAAGGCATAGAAGAAGAGCTGACTTTGGTACAAAATTTGGAAGGACAAGAAACTGAGTACTGAAGAACTAAAAGATCTTGTTGTCTCCCAAGTCTTAAAGGAGACTGAACCTTTCTTTCCGTTGACGAAAAAGACTTTGATGATACTGCTCGCCCAGCTATGCACCACCAGTACAGTAGAACACTTTTTCCCCCGTACTCTGCGAAGAGATCAAGAACTTGGCTGGCGAAGTGCCTAATGGAAGAACGACAGGTTTAAACGGACTGGTTATGAAATGAGCGTACACAGAAAAATTTGTTGACAATTAATATATATATATATATTATATATATAATATATTATATATATATATATATATTATATATTATAAAATATATAATATATATAATATATATATATATATTAATATATAATATTATATATATAATATATATATTTACTGAATGTATCGGGATGTCCAAATTGTTAATATCCGCCGGATGTGAATGCGAATATCTAAATCTTTTAACATTTAAGGGTACGGATGTTAACTGCGAATGTCTAATATTTTACACTTGAGTGCGGTTGGGGATATATAACTGTGTAGATCAACTGAAAGCGGATGTTCCCAATCATATAACTAAAGCTAATGAAAATAAAGAATTTAGCTTCTAAGAATATTGATAACACCATAATGACTTCGAATAAAAAAAAAAAAAAAAAAAAATATATCTCTGTATTACATTTGATATGCCTATTTCTACTCTATCTATTAAGTGTATATATATATATAATATATATATATATATATATATATTATCTATAATATAATATATATATATATATATATATATATATATTATATAATATAAAATTATATATATATATATATATATACTATATATATATATATGATATTATATATTATAATATATATATATTTATATATATATATAATATATTATAATATATATTATATTAATATATATATATATATATATATACTATAT
>JABUQX010129362.1:15000-17440 GCA_015478945.1 Trachelipus rathkii
ATATATATATATATATATAATATATATATAATATATATATATATATATATAAAGTTAAATTATTTCTACTTTTTTGACTTCACTGCTTTTTGACATTCTAAACTTATTTTTTTTATATATTAAAAGTGTTAACAATTTTCCTCAATATGAATTTAATTTTACCCTTATTTTTTTAGTTTTTTATTTTTGCTAGAAGTAAATGTGTGACTTCGCAGTAACTACAACTTATATTTATGGATTATCGGCTATAGGATATATATATATATATATATATATATATATATATATATATATATATATATATATATATATATATATATATATATATATATATATATATATATATGATATATCTAAGTATTATAGGTTCAAGTTTGTTTGAAGTCACACATTTCTGTTCCAAAATAAAAACTAAAAAAATAAGGGTAAAATTAAATTCATATTGAGGAAAAATTGTTAACACTTTTAATATATAAAAAAAATAAGTTTAGAATGTCAAAAAGCAGTGAAGTCAAAAAAGTAGAAATAATTTAACTTTATATATATATATATATATAAGAATTTTAAAAATTAGCAATATCCTTTAATATATATATATATATATATATATATATATATATATATATATATATATATATATATTATATAATATATATATATATATATATATATATATATATATATATATATATATATATATAAGAATTTTAAAAATTAGCAATATCCTTTAAAATCATTATGAATAATTTCTTCTCCGTATTTCTTTTTCGCCACGTGAATTCACATAGATATGAATTTATCAACTTCTTTACAGTACCTTTTCGTTTCTTATTTTTATACTTCAAAACGCTCCAGACTGCTTCTATATTTTGGGTATAAGCCCCAGTATCAGGATCCACAAAGTTTTTACTGTGGTTGACAGTGAAATGTTTGAAAGAATGTTCAGGCAGGTTTGCGATATTTTTGTAGGAAGCCCAACAATCACTAATAAAAGTGGATCCTGGACTTATATATTTTTTAATGCAGTCCAATAAAGTATCTTCTTTTCTATTTGGTACAGGACACAAAAAAAGCTCTTGGGTCTCCCTACAAATACCCCCAAATAACCACTGCTCATTGAATACCCTCCCTTTATTATATTTACGTTTTGACAAATAAGTTTCATCAATCTCTATAGTCATATTTGGTCCTTTTATCCTAGGAGAGTTTTAGAGAACTACAAATGCTACCCTAAAACAAATGACATTTTTTGTAAAATCAGTGAAGATTTTTTTGTTCAGAAATGTAAAAAAAGAAAATAGAAAAGTTTAAATAAGCTTATTCATATTTTTGATAATCTAAATACAATGTACAATAACTGCTCCAAGCAAACAAGAAATTCGTCCCACACGGGAGGTCGAGAGACCTCCGACTCCTGCCATCTTTGTGTTTCCCCTATGGTATTCCTTTAGTTAAGGTAATACCAAAAAAGGGAATTAAAATTATTCTTTTTTTAACTAAAGGAATACCATAGGGTAAACCGCAAAGATGGCAGGAGTCGGGGTCTCTCGGCCTCCCGGTGGACGACGGGGGGGACTTTGTCCCCCCCTCTGTCCCCCGTCGGCTCGAGCCCCCTAAATGGGGAAAATAAAAAAAAATTCTAAATATTTCCGATGAATAAATGCAAAAAAAAAAAAAAAAATTTAAGTTCTACATATATTTATGAAACTTTTATTCTAAATAAAGTTCTTCGAAAAATCTATAGATTTTTTTTTATTATGCAACTTTACCTTAAAACCTTTATAAATTAGCCTGCTCTCTCTCTCTCTCTCTCTCTCTCTCTCTCTCTCTCTCTCTCTCTCTCTCTCTCTCTCTCTCTCTCTCTCTCTCTCTATCTATATATATATATATATATATATATATATATATATATATATATATATATATATATATATATATATATATATATATATATATATACTATATAGTATTATATGTTTATATATATTATAATAATATATTATATATTGGTAACATGTGAGCTGGATGAGACCGCGCAAACTTGACGTAGTTTTTTTTATGTTCGAAAAAAGTTAAAAAATGCAGAATAATTGACCAGAAATTGCTTTCGGTGTGAAAGCTCAGATTCTTTCCTTTTTTTAAATTTTTTTTTAAGAATTGAATGTAAGTTATTTCGAATTTTGTCTGCTTATTAATTAATTTGTGTGGAACAATATTCGTTCAAATAAAAGAAAATGATAATTACGTTTTATTATTAAATTAATGATAAATCGTTTTTTACATAAATAACTTAATAAAGGCAAAATATCAGCAAAAGAGCCAGGAAATTATCTCGACAAGTATGAACACTTACAGGAAAAACCAAATACATATTTGAAATCAGCGTATATATAAGCTTATTACCGGGAATGTAAAAAAAAAAAAAAGAAAAAAAAAAAAC
>JABUQX010129363.1:0-17500 GCA_015478945.1 Trachelipus rathkii
TTATTCCGCCACCATTCCATTCCAGGCCATTCCATTCCACATTATTCTTTCACCCATTTTATGCCTCCACTATCACTATATATATATATATATATATATACTCTTACTATATATATATATATGTATACTCTTATATATATCTATATATATATAACTATATACTTATATATATATACTCACTCTTTCTCATATATATATATATATATACTCACTCCTGCTCATATATATATACTATATATATACAGCAATATATATATATATATATATATATATATATGTATATATATGCTCTTTCTATATATATATATATATATATATATAACTCTCATATATATGCTCCCATATATATATATATATGAACAGGTCCAAGATCGTCGATGTTCAGAAATGATAACAGACCATGGGCCTAAAGTAATGGATGAAAATGATCTTCAATTAGACCATTTGCGCTCGTCAGAAATTATTTAACCGTCCATTTAACGAAGGTTTGGAAAAATTATTTTTTTTGGACCATTTGACCATTTTAACTTTTGCGGAGACAACCGTAATTGGTTGGATAATAAAATCATTTTAAAGATGGTATTATTAGCTTTAAACCTGTACTCGTTTGTTACTCTAGGTATAAGAGTTGAGAAAGATATCTTTGAAATACCAGGTCTAGTCCTTTTATGGGGAAAAATGGCTGTTTTGGGCAAAACATTCCATTTGCTTTGCAGTCAGATTATAGGTGAATGGAAAAGAAAGTGCCTTATTTTAAAGCCTTTGATGTGAAAAATGAAACACTACTGACACGCTTTTAAAGTATAATAGTTTACCAGATATACCTGAAATTGAGTCTATTCCAAGTCCAGGTAGAATGCAGGCATTTTTTATAATACTTGATTACTACTTGGCTCTTAGCCCTGGAAACCTAAAAGAATAGTACAGAAATAATTAAAATTATTCCTTATTATATTTTTATCTGGCCTATCCAAAAAAAAGTTTAAGTATAATTTTATTTTTAGTTAACACAAAAAGAAAAACTTAGAAAAGAGAGGAAAATAGTACAAAAGTTTAAGATTTAAAGAACATTACAAGCTGGTCGACAAAGTTGTCCTAGATGGTCGGGATAAAGATTGCGACATTCAGATACCACCTGGAGGAGATATTGTCTTTGATCTTCGTCGTGTGTAAGGGTCTAGCTGTAATCTTTCTTAGGTTCCACACCCTTATCTGCAGTGTCATTAACAACTTTTAAATGTGTCACCAGGCCAAAGCATTTCAGATTTTCTAAATTGTCATTCCAGACACTGGGATCCTCATGTAGAAAGTTTAATGATATGCCACATTTTTCAAAAAAAACTCAGGCTTTGTTCACTTATGAAGTAGGATAGGTCTTCTCCTTGAAATATTCTCTTCAACATTTCATTGTTTATTTTCACACGCACAATACTCTGACTAACTTAAGCCTCTTTATCATCTTTATAAGACAAAACTTTTCAGCCATTTTTTTTTAATACTTCGAAGACATTCTCATCAAATAAAACAAAACAAACGTGCACTCTGGGTTAAGGTACCATAAATGATTTAAGAACTAATACAAAAACAAGAACACGACTATCCAATTTCTCCGTATTCTATGTATCTTTGATAAATTTGATCTGAGTTTGGAGCTGTGATGGTTGAAAGCAGTAAACCACATTTTAACATATAATATAATAATAAATAGAGGTGATGAGATCAACGAGTTGCATTCTGCTTCTGTTAATGGAAACTGCTCTTGAAACAAACAAAAATATTTTAAGTGTATAAATGGCTTTTGCCATCCATCCCAGACGTGACTGAATGCTCCAGGAGCCCTAAATTTTACATTCTCCGGAGAGACTCTTCCCATGAAAATTAAACATAGGTTGAGTAGTTCTAGATAATCATCTCTTGGGTGATGTTCTTTAAGCTCACTCTGCAGAAAGCTCCCTACTTCTTCTTGCTATTTTAATAGGGTATGTTGAATTATCTGGTCCACAATTCCTACTTTGTACTGGGTCTGGTCTATATTAGACCAAGAGACCTGGAATCTCTTGAATATTTCGAGTTGAGGACCAGTGGTTAACCCCATTTTGCAATTGAAAAGTGCTTTTAGGATCACCTCCAAAATATGATGGCGACAGGCCAAATATAACAAGTCTTTTCCTAATGCTTTCTCCAGCAGAGTACAGGCTCCCTTACCATGACCCATGTTTGACGGTGTAGTGTCTAAACACATTGCTATTACATTTTCCGCTAGCCCCAGTCTTTTAAACTTTCAGCTACAGCTTTTGTCTGCGAATATTCTGTACTATTGCTCACAAGAATGGCCAACATCTCTACATTTTCTTTCTTGAGGATTTTTGGTAACATCTTACCATCCCAGTGTACAACTGTTCCCTCCAATTACTTATTTTAAAATTTATTTTTTGTTTTTTATCTGCTCTTTGTTGCCTGAGATGAAAGATTTGTAAGTAAAAGAGCTGAAGGAATGAATTATTTCAGTGTTAACATCTAACGCCTAAGCTGTTGCAAATATGCAAATAATATTTGCATGGCGTTCCTGTCCTGAAATTTTGTATGTAACATCGATAGTTTTTCAGCGACAACTTGAGTTCCACTGCGTTGTCTTTTTCTTTTGGTGACAGAAGCACATGCCTCAAATCAGCCTGGTTTCCTGATTTCCGGAAGATCTTCACTGTCCAAATCAGGAGAGTCTAATGTGTCCATTGGTTCTTCTTCTGATAGTTCTGGGTCAGGCGAGCTCGAATAAAGCTGTATTTGTTCTTCATCTGTGGAAGAGAGGAGAGAAAAAAATTAGTGTTAAATGAGATAATCTTTTTTTCGTTCATTCTGTGAGCAGAGAGTTGAACTTCATCACAGACAAAAGATTTTGCTTGAGTAATAATAATAATGTAAAATTATTTAAAAATTAAAAAAAAATAATTACGTTTCCTTGGGTTTCTTAGCTTCCTTCAATCTGGCTTTCCTGTCAGCTTTCCTCTCTTCAAGCCTTACCAACTTTAAATCGCTTCCAGTCATGCACCCTGGACGTCCTTTCTGTCGTTATAATTCGAGAAATTGAATATTCTGTTTTAGTCATTTGTGATAAAAGCATCTGCAGCAGCAATGTCAAATAGATCTTCTAGCTTAGATTTAAATGAGAGTTCACGCTCTTCTTGAATTTTGGATTTCCGTGAAAAGCTCTTTTGTATATTTGACCATTCTTTATACAATTTTTCCACTTTATTGATGGCATGTTTAGCCATTTTAGTTGGTATTTAAGCTATCGCCCAGAATAATGTGATCTCTCTTGGAAGGGTTACATTACTTCAGCTTCCCTGAAGTTCAAACCAACTTGACATTATTGTAAAATATTAACTTAAAAACTTGGCCATTTGATGGAAGTTTACTTCCTTTTATTTGATGAAGGATATCAAACTAAATAAATTTTGGTTTGGTCACGAACACGAACAACTTGGTTGAAGTGGACGGGGACGCCATACCTATATAAAATAAATAAAATAAAATAAATATTCATAATAATACAAATTAAAAATCTGTTGGAAATTAGTAAACTGGGTAACAATCTGAAATTACACTGCAAATTATTTTCATACACTTTCAGATTGAAATAATAATAATAATAACAAGGAAAACAATAAAAAACAGATACCTTATTTAGCCTACATGACCTGAAATGAACCTGACATTTCAGGTATATCTCTTGCTGAACTATTATACCTAGAACAAAAGGTAGGTGCTCACTTTAAAGCTAATATCATCAGCTTTAAAATGAGCTCTTACCTTTTGCTTTAGGTATGTCCAGCAAACGCTAAGAATGTGCAGATTTTGGTAAAAAAATGCAATTTTTTTTTTCCCAAACTTTTAGACCAAATGAGGATGGGTTAACCACTTTCGATTGAGCTGCTTAACTTTTAATGTTTATCCTTTCTTTTACTAATGTTTCTACATTTGGCCAATGTGGACGAGATAGAAAAAGTCAACAAATTTTTTTTTTACTATGGAAAGGAACGGTCTAATATATATATATATATATATATATATATATATATATATATATATATACTCATATATATATATATATATATATATATATATATATATATATATATATCAACAACATATGTATGTAATATGTAATAATAATATGTATGTGTAATATGGCATGTGCTCTCTCATGTATAACTCAATAATGTGTCCAATATGGAAGTTATGAAATGTGTAATATGTGTAATGTGTAATATGTAATATTTTCCTCCATCGGAGGAGCATTCTTTCAACACTTTCTGGAAAATCTATCAGATCAACGCTATTTGAAAGAGCTTATGCAATTACCTCAGATTATTTTTTCATAGATTTTTTGAAAAAAGAATTCATTTTGTCTTCTAAATAATTAAGATTCTAGTGTTCGATGGCAAAATAAGTTTATAGGCTGTATGTGTAATGTATGTCAACCAAATAATAAGAACGAATTAGAAACCTATTAAACATGATCACTGTATAGAAATTTCTTTAAATCCCAAGACATAAAAGCATGAATATTTAATTCTTTTCAATACTGCTGGTAAAACCTATTTAAATATAAATTATATTAAATAATCATACAAGATTCGATAATAATATTTCGATATTTTAATTCTACAGAGCTAGGTTTTCAATATTTATTTCACGCATTAACACAGTAATGAAGTTATCCTGTTCTCTCATAAAATGGGAGAATGTTAATGAACTCCATAATATATTTATTTAGAATATATATAGTATATAACCTTAATATATTAGAATATGTATAATAAAATAATTAAATATATATATATTATTAATATATATATTATATATAATATTATATATATATAGTATATATATATATATATATATTAAATAACTCAATGTATATTAGCATTGATCCTGGAGGCACAACTATGAATCATCTCGTTACAATGCCTCTGAATTCGCCCTTCGTCCGAGTTTAAACTATTTTGAAGAGCCTGGCAAAAGCTCTTCTTCTTGCGGAATGAAACTGCTTGTACTAAAACAGTCCTGATGACTATTGCACAGGAGTTAATTCATTCTTTTACAAGGAGCTTAGAAAGGAGTATAAGTAAAAACTAAAATAAAAAATAAGTAAAATAAAAGCTCTAAAGGTTTGGCAATGAAGACAAAAGAATAATATATTTAAAATTACATAAGAAAGAAAACACACAAACTACGACACATACACACAACACTACAACACACCACACTATAACTAAGATTGTATGCTAGAGTTTTATTTAGATGTATCTCAACTAAGCTTTTTTCAGTAGCTGTATTTTATATAAATTATAACGTATGATTAATTAATATTATTATAATATATAATATTGAGTTCTTAATATATGTATATATTTGTCTAGTACTCTTATCAACACTTATGGGATAAAATATCTTTATTTATAATATTAAGTACCAAAAAAAAAAATATATAATGATAAATAAATATATTATGCTAGTATATACTGAAAAAGAGTTTATCAAATTAAATTTTTTAAAATTAGTTATTTATTACTATATAAGGTTTTTTAACTTAACAATTATTGAGCCCATAGGAAAAATGATAATTTTGGTACGAATATTAAAATTTATGGATGACAACACCTTTCTTTCATTTTAAAAAACAATTGTATAAACAAAAAGATGATAATAAAACCGAGCCAAAGTCAGATTATTTTATAAAATATTTCAAAGACATAAGATAAACTTATTTTTCATCTTCCATATAACTGTAATATCATTTTGAACCACATTCAAGTCACATTCCTCTATAAATAAAATTCTTAACGATCCTTTTCTCGTGCTTCTTGGACGAGTCTACAGTTTGACTTGTATATAGGTAACAAATCAAGAGCTCTTAAAATTATAACCAACACTTATATTTTTATTATATTTATATTTTAAAGTATATTTTAACTATTTTAAAAAATAACCTATCATATATAAATTATTAATTTTATCTTCAAATAATTCTCATCATCCTGCTCATCGGTAAAAATTAAAAACATCAGTCACTTAATTTTATTAATTTTTATATTATTGATAATTATATTTCTTAATTTCTATGAAGAAAAAAGGAAAAAAACCTTTACTTTATAATAATAGAAAAAAATCTTAATGAAATGGAATTAATTTCAATAATATATATGATGTAATAATATATTATGATATTTTAATATTTATATATATTTATTAAATAATGATAAAAGATCCAGGTTTAAACAATTACCAAAACTAATTTAAGAATATAGCCTATGTTTATAGTATTAATTAATTTATAAATCTATAATATATATATATAAATTTAACTACTAATTAAATATTCTCATAATCCTATTATGTATAATTTATTAATATATCATTATATATATAAAATTATAAATGGTCTATATATTATTAATAAATTTTTATTAAAGACAAATAGACCAAAAAAAATAATTTATCAGATCCATAAACACCAAATTATTATTCTCACATTTCTTATGTGACCTTATTTGAAATTGCATTATTAATACTAATGAACTACACATTATTATCTATTTATTATATAATTATTCAACATAATTTGAGACTGAAAATATATTATGGATAATAATTATTGGTATCAATTATTATTAAGATAATATTATGAAAATTTCTGATAAATACTATTTCTTATAATATTTATACTAAATATAGTTATTTAAGATGACAATAAAAAAGTAGAATTGATAAAAATTTATATATTCTTAATGATATTAATATATTTTATGTTCATAGTTGATATAATTTACAAATGATATATTTAAAGCTATAAATTCCGGCGTAATTGTGATATAGTAACATGGTTAAATTTCATTTTATTTTTTATCAATACATATGGCATATGCAAATTCACACAATTTAGTTAAAATCTTTCAAAAAATTCTTTATAATGATGTAAAATATCCTGGAGACAATTTGAACAAAAAATTTTAAGTGAATAAATATTTTTCCTCCTAACAAAAAAATAGTAAAAAAACATATTAATTAATTAATTAAGTTAGATATCCTTCTCATACTTATTAATACTATTATATTTACTTATATTCTATATTTTACATAATTATATTATTAATATTATATAATATAAATAAATGTCTAGCTTATTTTAGTATTATATATAGAATATAGTCACTTCATTGTATGACAATGATTCACAACATTATTTATATATTATAGGATTTTAGTCATTAACAAATATTTACTAACAAATATTTTAAATAAGCTATAATATAGTATATATAAAATATACTATATAATAGTATAATATAATATATAATAACTCTAGTTAATCTATTATATATTTCATATGTGATTAGTAAGATTCTACTTACACTAAATCCCAAATAATTACTTTATTCATATATATATATGGTATTTAGTACTGAGGTTATATTTTTTATTAAAATTAAGGTCAAAATTATTTGTTAAAATTGGTGTGTGTGTGTGGTGTGTGATGTGATGTGATGGGAGTGTAGATGACTCTAAGTTTAACTTTTTTTGCCGTTAACAATTAGTGATCGGTAAATAAGCACAAATTATAAAGCATACCTGTGGACAAAATATTACAGATTAACAGCTACTACTAGAAATTTAACCTTCTCATGATTTTTGGTAAATTGAAACATAGTGAATTGGATATTGTTCAGAGTTTCCAGCAGGATTACTTGTAGCTGCTCGGGGTTGTTATCGTTTTAGTTTCTATAAAAGACATTGTCCCCTGGCATCCGTAACAGCTATAGCGGTGTTCAAAAGGTGGAGGCTCACATTTTCCTTCCAGAACGCAATGAACCATACGTATTTCACACTGATATTTGGCATATATCAGTTTTGATTATCTCTAGTTTAAAAATTGAGAAAACTTCTATCACATACAAGATTGGAAATCATTATATAATAAAGGAAAATATATATTTTATAATAATAAATAACATAATAATTATAATAATAATATTAATGTGAAATCTAAACTCAAGTAATATAACAATCTATATATAAATAATAGTATAAAATTAATTATGATGCAATAATACGATAAAAATAATAAAATCATTAATATATATATAATTTAATAATCAAATAATTAATAATATAAATTAATTAATCAATATATATATAATAACATAATTAATAATTAATAACATTTACTGTTCAATTTAATAATATTTCATGATCATTATATACATAATAATAATACACAATTTTAATAAAAATTTAATAATATATGAAAATTATATAATTATATTTTCATATATTTATTATAATAATAAAATATTTCTAAATATTGAAATCAATAATCATTCATTACACATCATTTGAAATACGTGATTAACTTTTCAATTTAGAATCCGACCTTTAAGAGGAAACACTTCAAATGGGCACACAATTAGGCTGTTTATAAAAAAATGAATGTACTATTTATCTTTCTTCACACGAGGAGGGATTGAAAAATCTTGGAGGCATTTGGTTTCATATGGTAAGCTACAGCAAACACGGGGACGCACAGGTTTACAGGATAAAAACCATTAAACAAACAAAATATAGAGAAAAATAGTTAAAATATTTAATACAAGAGAATACAGAAAATGTAGGAGAAAGTAGGAATTTTTTTAAAAAGATTAAAAAAGTGTTTGGAATAAAAAAGATGAAGAAGATTAAGAATATACAGTCTTTTCCCTAAGATTTTGGGAAAAGATAAATTACCATAATAGTGAGAAAAATGTGGTTTTGTAAGATAGGAGCATTCTGATAAAGGAAACTCCATTTTGTTTCAAAGATCTTTTAAAGTTCTAGTGAAAATAATAGATCACTCACGTAAAAATTATATTATAATATAAAAGGATTATAGTATTAATAATATTAATTTATGTAATATGAAATATTATCTATATAATTATTAATTTAAAAATAAATTAAATAAGTCAATGAGAGTTATATCTCTAAAATCAAAAACACTATATTATTAAAATGAATTAAAGTATTATACAGAATGAGATAGATATATATAATAATAATATATTAATTAATAATTAATATACTAATTTTCAAATAATAAATAAATTTATATAATTGTATCTACTCCAGAATAATTATAAACAATTAATAGATATCTATAACATTATATAAAAACATAGTGACATAAGGAAATTCTTGATTTGAATAAAATTTTACTGATTAGGACAGATATCCATATGAACACCAAAGGTGAGGGTGAAAGTTTTCGAAATATCACTTTTGAACTTATGAATTCCAGTTTTTGATAGAAATTCTATTCTAAGCAATCTTGGGAGCTTCTTTAATATTGGTGAATTCTTGTCATTGCGTAAAATTTAACGTCAGTAGCAGCAACCAAATTTAACAACCAAACCGCAAGAACGAAAAGTATTGATATTTAATGAATGTTGAGAAAGAATCAGAATTCATAGTAAAAAAAATGTAATAGTGTATGATATCATTTTAATTTAAGAAATAATAATTGCAAATCTAATAATATATATAAATCAATAATATATTTAAAATAAATAAAATAATAAAAATAAAGCTTATAAAATAAAGAAAATAAATCGATAATAGAAAAATAATAAATTAACTATAATAATTAATAATGGATTATAATTAATTATTAATAATAATTATAATAATAAGCATAATAATAATATATTTAATTAAAACTAATATATTATTAAATAAAATAATATAATGATACGATAATCATTAGTCTAGTCATCCTAAATAATAATAATAATAATATAATTAGAAAAATAAAGAATTGAGTAAATAATGATAGTTGTTTGTCTTTTCTAGGAAAACTCTTCCATACATAGGATATGATTGGCAACACCTTATAATAAAATTGGCAAAGGGAAATTATAAATATTTCTATAGATCTGGAGGAAACAGAGGGATAAGAATTGCAGATAATAATATAACTAATTCGCTTTCTGTATTACTTATTTGGGAGTGTATGATTGGTAGATATCAAAAGAGTGGCAAAAATGGGTGAAGGCGTGGTAAGTCTGCTTGCCTTAACTTCGAGCATAAATTATGTAAACGTAAAAGACAAGAACACAAAAAGTCACTTACTCGAACTGTCTATAGTCACCAAAGATAAATAAAATTGCTGTACACCTAAAAAATATGATATTATATTCTTTATAAATTGTATTTGTAAGACACCAATGAATTAATATTATATTAAACTTAATTAAGATAATCTTATTATCTATTATTTTTTATAAAATGACTCTAGGATTTATATTATTTTTTATTCTCTATTAGTACTTCTAATTTATTTACTTATCATTTACTATCGATTTTATATTATTGAAATTAATTATTTAGACTTATTGTTTTCTTAAATTATTTATTACTATTATTTAATTATTATTTAGATTATAGAGTTATTATTCTTTTATTATTATTATTATTATTATTGATATTAAATTTTTCACTTTGAAAAAAATAATGTGCTTCACATGAAACATATTTATTATTATTATTTAAGTTACTAATTAATTATTATTTTATACTATAAATAATTAATTAAATTATCCATGTAACAGATGTAATATCAATATTATTTCTCTTATTTTAATATTAATTATTATTTAATTTTTTATTATTATAATTAATATGTTTTTTATTCTTATGTTATTATCTATAAATTTATTATCGAATTTTTATTAAGAAATACATTATATAATTAAAATGTTAAATGTAATGAATGGTTTATCGCATAGAAGGTGTAGTCACACCTACACTTTCATGGAATACTTCAACTTTCTCTTGAGAGTACAACAGCCAAGAACACGTACACCTAAATACACACACACACTCACACACACACATCTGCACCCACAAGGAGTTTGAGCAGAATGTGCTCATATCCTACTGCTGCAAAATACCGGAGACATAGAACTGAACCCTAGACTGCAAGATTACATATTAAAATGCACCAGGAGAATCAATCGTTAAAGTTTTTCGGTGAGGTTTAGTGGTTGAGAGTCCTGGATCCACCGACGTTACACCCACTGAGTAATATTTCACCGTTATCTCCCCACCTGAATTCATGTTCTGACTGACACTCACCCACATCTCTTGACTCTTCCTTTTCAGCAACACCCCACATAAATTCAATCAATATTTTGCAAATAAATATCAATTTAATCATTAACAAACATGAGGAATTTAAAATGATCCTCATTACTCTCATTCAAGACATTAATTCAAGTCTCAAAACCATATTCAGGAATGACACAGTCCCAAACAAGCACAGTTTTAAGATTCACCAAGTTATTCAAATCTCAAACACATCAACCGAAACTAAAACACTTCCGAAATTACCCAACTCTTAAGCATCAATTATTATTAGAAGTACAATACAAAAAAAAAATTTCCCTTGAACATCGTCAACATTTGCACCCTTCCCTCTTCTTTCAATTACAGTTCAAACTCTTGCTACTACCTCACATCCTTATCCTAGCTCTGGTAGGGGAAGTTAACACCAACCACACTGAATAGCTTAAAACAAATTCAAAACAGTCAGAGATCACAGTATTATCAATGACCAGTGTAGATTGAGAAAACTGGGAAAACGGGAAAAACATTAATAATTAAAATTGAACACTTTTAGTTATTGTATTAATTATATTAATTATATGATTGAAGCTTAATAAGCAATAAAATAATAATATTTACGGTACATTTCAGATTCCATAAAGGAAACTAATCATCAATATTTAATAGAGCTGGCAGGCCAAGAATCCACTTGGGCAAGATATCAACAAATATCATCTACTAAAGTAAGACAGAGAAAGTGTCTTTTAATCCTGCCACTAAAGAAGATTGACAGTTTGATAAAGAAATTTGATAGAATGAAGAAATTGACAAATCTGAGCAAAACACCGAAATATAAAATTTCGCTTTCCAGTAACTCTCTCTCTCTCTCTCTCTCTCTCTCTCTCTCTCTCTCCTCTCTCTCTCCCTCTCTTCTTCTATATATATATATATATATATATATATATATATATATTTATATTATATAATATAATATATATATATATATTATATATATATATATATATATATTATATATAAATTATATATATAATATAATCTATATATATATATATATATATAATATATATTATATATATATATATATATATATATATATATATATATATATATATATATATATATATACTGTATATACTATATCATATATATAAATATTATATATATATAGATATAATACTTTGACAATAAATTATATATAAATTAATATATAATATAATAAATTTAGTATAATATATTACTTATATATATTATTATAATATATAGTATATAAGTATATATTTTTCTATATATACATAAAATTTACAAATCAAAGGTAAAATACATTTAAATTTATATTGTAAAAATTAATAACTAATTATAAAAAATTGGAAGTTTTTTTAATTGTTAATAACATTTTGTAGACAAATTCATCTCTCCATATATATGATAAAATAAATAATATATCTTAAAATGATTGTTAATTTTTATTAATATTTATAATCTATTCGTTAAAATGTACTAATTTTAAATAGAGAAAATTAGCATGAAATAACACGTAATTACTTTTTAATTTATATGAGAGGAATTTTCAAGCTAGTTGCATAAATAATTTCATTCCTCATTTTCAGTTCAAATTTACCACAGGAAATAATTAATTGTTATTCATATATACTTTATATATATAACCCCTTAAATACTACTTCTTCTAATATCTCTGTTCTGTGAATTACCAAATGCCAAATAAACTTTAAATCATTCCGTTACGTCAATCAATATGTTTTTAATGATGCAAACAATTTAACTTTCCCAATAGTTACGAATGAATTTTAATTTTAAATCTTATCCCCAAAAATCATTACGAAAATAAATAGTACTTTCACGAACGAAAACAAATTTTTTACTCTCTTATAAAAATTAATTAATCAACCTTTTTAATTAAGAATACATTTCACTTCTTGGATTCAATAATTACAATTCAATTAATTATTTCGAAAGAAATTTTTTAAAACGGGTGATCTTTATTATTCCCAGCAATTTCTGCAAAATAATAATGTGTTTTCATTGAAAATGTTCTTACATAAAATTCTTTCTCAAACAAGCTTGAAAAGTATGAATTAATAATTCAGTTTATTTTCTATATGCACATGTTTCTTTCTAATAATCTTGAAATAACTCGTTTTTTTCGTATAATGGAAATCTTTTCGTATCTTACTCTTAAATCCTTTATAAATATTATCCAAATATTTCTATCTTCATATGCAAAATATGTGCTATTCAAATCGACTCGGAATTTCATTTTCCAATGGGTTTTCGCTTAATTTACATAAATAAAATTTATACTTCTAATAAATTTATCGTTTTGGTAAAATTTGTGCTGATGCATTACATAATGTAGTCCCCTTGTGTATTGAATATGCTCTTACAGTATATTTTTTATTCACATTACTCAAATGTATTAAAATTTGAATTATTTAAGTGATAAATCTTAAATCAATTTGGAGTTTTTTATAACGTTGTAATTTTTAATCAGCATTTTCATGTTAGTAATAATACAATCAAATATAAATATATTGTATTTGTTTTCATTGAAATGCAATTTCAACAAACAAAAGCAGAAAAAGAGAATTTATTAATTGTTTTAATGATTATGATCTGATATCATGATTACTAGAGTTTTTATTATGATAATTATTTTCAATTCATATTTGCTTTTTATTTTATATATTCTTATTTATATTCAATCAATCTAATATTTTTATTTATATTTTTAAAGGTCTATTTTGTTTAGTAATTTAAATAACTTACTGTTTTTATTATATAATAAAATTAACACTTTAACTTCTAATAATTTTAAACGTATAATTATCTACTGGTTATTTTATTCCTCTATAATATTTTATATTTCTTCAACTATCTTTCACTCAATATATTTTTAGAACTCTATTAATTAAAAGTATTTTATTAATTTCTTATTTCGTTTATCTACCTATTTCTGTACTGCTCTTACGAATTTCAGCGCCTCTACAACTTCTGTCTTCGATTACTTAATAATCCATGCCCACCTTAACAACAGCAAGCCCAAGCCCATTCTCCCCAAAATTACACAATCACATAAACACCAAGTGTACAGTTTACCACCTTAAACCTCAAAAGACAACGGGTGCATACTCTTTTTCGGGTACCAAACAATATATTACCCTTCCTAAATTACTTTGGTATATTTAAAAATCAAGCCTTCGCACATATGTTCACACTTTAAGTGGATAAATTAGTTTAAGCCACTAGATTCTTTAACTCAGACACTGCAAGTAGGACAAACACATACCAAATTTTAACTTAGCTTTAAAAACAAAAAAAAGGAAAAAAATGAGAAAAGAATAGGCAGTTGATTATTCGATCAGTAGCGCTTCGGAGTTCTATATGCATCGCAGAACAACTCAAGAATGCAATACCTATATATATAATATATATATATAATAGTATATATATAGCTAGTTGATGACGCTGACAAAGGATCGCTAGAGAGATAAAGGTAGCGCATGAATATATATTATATTTATAACTATATAAGTATATATATATTATATAATATATAATTATTATATATATAATATAATACATATATATAATCCTACATATGTATATACAGTACATATTTGTGTACATATATAAATAGTATAATTTTTATGTGTGTAATAAATGGATATATTTTACAAATTTTAATATATATAATATGTTGAGGAAAATTATATATATATACATTTACTAAGTATCATAGCTATTATATTATCTATAATTCTATATATATATGATATAGGTGTGTTTGTGTGTGTAGGTGTGTCTGTGTGTGCGTGTAGGATTGTGTGAGTGCTCTCGTCTATTTTTATATCTCAGAAAGACTCTTAAAATCTTTTTTAAAATGTTAAAAAAGGAACTCCAAAATGTTGTTTTCTGAAAACAAATTCAAGAAAATTGCAGTATTACTGCTTCACTGACTGTGCTTAAATTAGCAAGAAATACAAAACTGCAATCAATAAATTGGGAGACAGAGAGTGAGAGAGAAAGAAAGGAAGAAAGAAAGAAAGAAAGAAAGAAAGAAAGAAAGAAAGAAAGAAAGAAAGAAAGAAAGAGATTAGATAGATAGATAGATAGATTGATAGATAGATAGATAGATAGATAGATAGATAGATAGATAGATAGATAGATAGATAGATAGATAGATAGATAGATAGATAGATAGATAGATAGATAGATAGATAGATAAATAAATTGGAGAAAGAAAGAGAGAAATAAATAAATAAATAAATAATTAAATAAATCAATTAATAAATAAATAAATAAATAAATAAATAAATAAATAAATAAAGAAAGAAAGAAAGAAAGAAAGAAAGAAAGAAAGAAGAAAGAAGAAGAAGAAAGAAAGATAGAATAGTGATAAATATACAGGTCTTTATAAGGTTTCTTTGATTTTCCAGAATAACGTTACTTAGGAAATTCAATCTTTGATTAATGAGAATGAGGTATTTCAGGTCCACTATAACTATTTAAGGCCTTGGAAGGAGTCCCCCGATTACTTAGCAAATCACCCTCTGTTTAAAGAACTTTATCCTAACAATTTACAAGACTTGAACAATGTTCACGAGAAAGAAATAACAACTTTCTACTTTGATACACTGGAAGATGAACCAAGTTATTTTGAAGTCTTTTATACCTCAGCCGGAATTTCAAATGAGCAAGAGGAAGTTAAAATAGTCTTGAAAGGGAAAGGTTGCTGCAGCTAAATCAACTAAAGCAAAACAACAAAAAAGACACAAAAAAAAAAAAAGATAAGAGAAAAAAACGAGGAAAAAACATGAAAAAGGTAAGATAAAACAAGATGAGAAAAACAAAAACAAAAACAAAATAAAAAAAAACCTACGGTCAGGCCCCAAAATCCTTCCTCTTAGAATGTATTTCTTATCGAAGACGGCCGTACTTGAAGGCTTGTAGAATGGGTCGAGTAAGGCGAAATCGACGTAGTTCGTTTCGTTTCTAAAACAAAGCACAAACAATGTAAAGACTCATATATATATTATATAATATTATATATATATATATATATATATATATATATATATATATTATATATATATATATAATATATATATATAATATATATACTCTATTATATATATAAAATATATAATATTATATATATTATATATATCATCATCATCATATCATCACCTGTCACTTTTCCCATAACTAGGGTAAGGTGCTCAATTGCTCTGGAATCCGAAGCAATGCATAGCTTGTTAGGGAACAGCTATTTAGTAAGAGGGCCCAAACCAGCTACACATAAACTATTATATATATATATTATATAATAATATATATATATAATATATATATATAATATATATATATATAATATATATATATTATATATATATTTATATATATATGTACTATATATATTAATATATTATTATATATATATATATATATATAATATATATATATATATATATATATATCTATCTATATATATATATATTAATATATATATATAATATAGATATTTATATATATATATATATATATATATAATATATATATTATATCTATATATAATTTAGATATATATATGATATATTATATTATATATAATATATCTATAATAATATAAATATATATATAATATATATAATATATATATATATATTATATATATTATATTCTATATTATATAATATATAAGTTAAGTATATATATATATAATATAGTATATATATATATATAAATAGGTGCAGGTAATATCCGCATCCCGCATCCGCATCCGCGTTTGCCCTGGGGATGTTGGCGGCGGATTTTTATAGCTTCTGTCTCCGATGTAATCCCATTATCTCAACGCTAAGGAAGCAATTTTAAAGCATCCTTCAAATAAAAATGATGATCCTTTAATAAGAAACAAGATGAATAAAATAGAGCTAGAAAAACGCTATAGGATTCTGTGGAAAGTGGTGATTGTTAGACGATTGAAGACTATTCATAGATCCTCGTTATAAAGGCAGGTTTTTTTGTAAGCAATATTAGAACAAGTTAATCCCTTTGTGTGGCAGTTGAAAAACTTCAATTCGAACTGTCTATTATTCGCCACATTAAAAGGAAAAACGCCATTCATTATAAAGAAATCAATTATCAAGTAAATCAATAACAGTTCACGGGAAGAATTTCCTACAGTCAGTAGTGAATGAAGAACACGAGATTGCCAAAAGAGGTAGTGCAAATGATTGAAAACTATACCAAGAAAACTACTAGATTGCAAATGATGACCCCCTATCCAGCTGAGTGGAAGTTGAGCAAAATGTTTACCACGCTT
>JABUQX010129364.1:0-7500 GCA_015478945.1 Trachelipus rathkii
CATAATGTATTAGCAGGTTGTTTTCTTCCTTGTAACCAAATTGAGCAGTAAGTGTAATTCTGTCAATGTAATAAGATATTATTTCCATTCTTCTTTACATTAATGACTTTCTTTATATTTACTAATTTACTACCACGAGTGTTCTATATTAATACTTCAATCTTCTTATGTTTTATTAGTATATATTTAAACCGTACTTTCTATATAAAGTTCTTCGCAGAAGCATCTCAAAATTATTAAGTAAATTAGCATGTCGTTTGATAGGAATTTAAAGTTTATCGGTCACATTTTTGAAATTTTAGTATAATTTGTAAACATTTTGTAAATATTTTTTTATTAATATTTTGTTTTACTCAAAATAGAACAGTTTTTTCATAATTTCATTCATATTTATTTACTATTTTCAAGCAATATTCATAGTATGTCAATTATTCTAATCACTTTGTTTTCAAAATTTATTATCTATACTTTTTTTCTACTTTTTATATGATAAGAGAAACTTTCGCTAACAAGAGATGCATTAGCAGTACAGAGGCGTACGTTATCTTTAACCCTGTCATGCTCTCTTCTTACATAAGAAGCAATTCCCAAAAGTATCTTGCTGCATCTTTAGTAAATTTTCCTTCTGATAAATTTAGTATTCACTCTGTGCTGCGCAATATTATATATATTCCTTAATCAGTTTTAAAACACTCCTTCTGCATGTCTTACCTGCTGCTAGGTCTGCTGCTTACTTATGGTCTTGACCCCTTCCTCTCCTTTAATCTGGCTATTATGTCCTTAAGTATGAATATGCTGCTCTAGTTGAACGGTTATTGAGGCGTCCCATACCGACTTTTGATAATAGAGCGATTCGAATCATTTATATATATATATACATTGATAATATCATTTGTAATTTTTCATATATTATCTGAGTTATATAATATTTAGCGTTAACTGCGGACGTACTACTAGTTGAGACTGAGTTACGTACGGATATATTGTAAGCTGCGGCGATCCGTATCAATAGTAGTCATAGGGTGAGTAGTAAGGGGGCCGGTAGTAATAGTAGAGTGGCGGGACGCGGCGGGGGGAGTATTTAGAGGGTGAGAGATAGTAGGTATGTGAATGGGCGGAATCCGCGAATTCCACAGGAATTTGAGCCTCTCTCTATAAATCCGGATTCGAATCCGCCAAGGTGCGGGAGATGTGTGGATCAACATATTCTCTCATACAACATAAGAGTGTCGATGTGGCACTTCCTAACCGAGTGTGGAGGCTGGGAATTCGGATCAACGAGTTTCTTAGTACACATAAGGATTTTAGGTATGCTTGCAATGGTCTGGAGAAGTCGGATATACGAATCTCACACGAGTCACTTACTAATTGGTCATGTTCTCACAGGAATGTCAATAAAGGAAAGAAAAACTAATACAAAAAATTAAATATTAAAAAACAGAAGCAAACTTAGTGATACGAAAAATTGCATCACCATTTAGAAGCCAATCACAGAGTGCTGTAAGAGCCAATCAACGATGCCCATTGTTATAAATTATCTACTCTATTATATAGGCTAGAGTGCAGTATGACGCCCATACGGAAGTAATAGAGTACTTATTAGCGTGCACCATTTCTGAAACATTGGAGATACCAACATGGAGTAATGTGTATAGAAGGAAATGCATTACAAAGAAGAGAATATAATATATGTAATTTTCTTATTAGATGTTATTTGGCCACTGTTAATCTAGTATTTGGAAGATAGTTCAATCTAAATGTTGCATATAACTAGTTAATTGTCTTTTTATATAAAGAATTATATTACCAGATGTCTAGAGTTTACTACTTGAAGAATTAAAATCAATATTCTTATGAGGCAGTTAATAGCCTTAATAGAATTTAAATAATAAATACAAAGCGGTGTCTCAGCGAATTACATAACAGCTGTTGTATCGCGTGAAGTATTGCGTAATGTGACCGAAAAATTCTCAAATAAAACCATGTCTTTTTAAGATAAGTGTAACAAATTGGACAAATCTGGACGTTACAGTCATATTTTGCGCATGCCGAGTAGCTGAACATGCCATGAATTCTGTTTTTTTTGGAATGGCCATAAGGGGATATTATTGGTCCAAATACCAGATTTGTAAAATATACAGAGAATGAAGCGATATTATCGTAATGGAAACTTTCATCTTAAGAAGACAACTTTTACCTACCACGTGTTATCGGACTTAGCGACACTAGAGTATCCCATCTCTACCAAATATGAGAATCGCTTGACTTGAGTGTGTACATGACCAACATCATTCTGCAGTACCTCCTATATTAATCTGCCATACCGTTTATGGATAAGTCTATAATGACTTACAATGACAAATAACCTATATCCAAACTATTATCTGAATCATTGAAGATAATATTGGTGTTTAGTACCAAATACGTGAGCAAAAACATTAAGATACTCGTGGACGGCTAGTTAGATCGGGCGGGGGGTGGTGATAGTGCCGATCAGTTGCCTGTCGCGGATGTGTGTGATTGTGTGTTTTGAATTTGTCGAATAAAGAACGAGCCGATTGGAAATCGAAAGTTGAACAGTGAAAGTGGGCTTGTGGAAATTCAACGGGGGTATGCGCTGCAAGTCTATGGAGCAATGCGCTATTCTCTGAGCTCGCCGTCACTCTACGTCGCCCACGTAAACGATATTTGATAGATGCTTAGGGCAGAGTATTTGCCAATTAAGAGGAAATTGCCGCTGTTTGCCACACTCACGGAAGTCCCCTGGTCAGCGGGAGAATTCGTGTGGCGTACATTTGTGACTGGTGTGGAGTATTTAGAGGTCGTCTGTATACACCTCCAGTCGGTGAAATTCGCTCTGGTGTCATGCCGTTACGTGCTGTAAGGGCCCATCGTCTGGTCCTGTTGTGGGATTTGCCTGTCTCAAAGTGTAGCTGTACGTAGAGATGTTATTACGCGTATTGCGCGGTTTATAGATATGACCATGTCGATACATGGGCAGGCTACATCGAGTAATGTTGTTCGGGTAATTAGCGTCGTGGATGACCTGTGACGCAGGAACTAGATGTTAGAGTCTGTCCCTAGCTTTGAGGTGATAAGATTTGCGCTTCTGTCTTGATGAGGGATTCACATCAGTCCGTTCAGAGAACATTGCCTGTTGAAGTGAGCGATGCTGAGAGGGCGTGTGTGCGGGTTTAACTCTCAAATGGAGGTGTAGGTAAAATCCGATGATGATACTTCGCGTCCGACTGGTCGGTACATAGAAAAGTCTCCAATATTAGGACTTTAACAGGTGTCCCACCCACCGATACTGAATTCTCAACAGTCAAATGGGTATGTACGTGTTTGTGGGTTCCTCTCGACAAGGTGCATAACTTAATTGGGCCTTCGGCGGTACTTACATGGCATGACTTTAATGAGGCGAGCATTCACAGGTCGAACGCTTTTATCTTCCAATTTTCTTTGCAGCTTATAGTTCCTCCGTGATTAACTCGTCAGATCGCTTTGTACTAGCTTCAGAGCAAACGTGCGAAGCAACGTAATCAATATCAACTAGGACATGTATGTCCTGACTCATCAGTGCATAGGGGTGTGACAGACCATATCCCTCAACACTTGTCGGCGATCCGAGCGGAGGAATAGTGGGCGCTGAGTCGCGGTGTCAACTCGCTCAGCGGCGCGCGCACTACATACATCCCTTTCGACTATTAGCGTGGGTGGGGTTTCGTTAACCTAACAATCGTGGTGGCCGTTTGGGAGGTGCGAGCGGGACTACACGGGACCGCCTAGGTGAACCCTCGGTGAACGATCTGATCATCATATATCGAACGACATGGGTCAGGACGAATTACGACGTGTCGAGGAGTATCCATTCGGTTTAGAGCAACGACAAGAAGTCAATGTGCGCGAATGATAGAGAGGACAAGCTGCATGGCCTTCCGTGACAGGTGATGGGCACCTTTGAGCAGCCGCTCTCACGCAACGAAGTCCGTCACGTCCGCAGACGTTGACTGGCCGTATCGATTTATTAGATATTCATAGGACATATTATGATTACTATTTTATTTATATTATATATTATTATATTATATTTATATTTATATATTTTTATTATTTTTTTATATTTATTTATTTATATATGATATATATCATTATATTATATATTATATATATATTATTTTATATATATTTATTCTTATTAGATAGGGGGGATGAATTACTTGGCCTTTCGGATTGACGCCAATATTGCGGAATTGGAGGACATATGCTCGATGCTTACGACTGAGCTAATAAGCATAAAGTTGAGTCAAAGAACAGTTTAAAAGATCGAGTCTTAAGGCGACATAGCAGGTGTCAGCTTGTCCTATTCGTTCTAATAATATGTAGTGTCTAAATCCTAATTGCCATAATCCGCAATTTATTATTTAGATTTTAATTAAAAAGAACATAAAGTGGAATAAAGAATTATGTTTTGGGATGAAACACATTTGCGAATGGAGGGAACCAATATGCTGATGTTACGCTGAATATCCCAACATAAAAGTGTGAGTTAACATTTTAAAGCATCGAGTCTTAAGGCACATCACCGGTGTCGGGCTGTCTATCTAAGTTTTAATAAAATGATAGTTGTTAAATTGCATAATGCAATTCTATTATTTTAGATCTTTATTTCGACATGCGGTGGTTATCGGAGAAGGCAGTAATTCCTTTATCTTCCACCTTATGTTTTGTATTGTTTCTTGTTATGGTCCTCAGAGTCATTTATTACCGAACATATTGGCTCTTGTCTAGGGGATTCCTTCTTTTCATGCCCATGCTCTAAAATTTTATTTTCTCCTTTACTGCACCGTGCAACTTCCTGTCACACGCGCTCTTTTTCCTTCTGTGAACCCGTTCTTTTTACCCCAGCGTATCTCTCGCGCACATGTTATCATTTTTTTCTTTAAAATCCCATTCTCCTTCTACATCTACAACATTCTCCTCTTCCTCTGCTAAATACAAGTGCAGATATATATATTATATATATATATATATATAGTATATATATATAATAAATTATATTATTATAATGATATTTATATATATATAATATTATATAAATTACTTAATATATATAATATATATATATTATATATTAGTTATATATATATATAATATATATTTTATATATATATATATATATATATTATATATATAATATATATTATATATATATAATTATATATATAATATATATATATATATATATATATATATATATATATATATATATATAATATTATATATATATATATTATATAATATATATATATATAATTTATACTAGTTTTATATATATATATTTATATATATTATATATATAATATATATATATATATATATATATATATCATATATATATATATATAATATATATAATAAATATATATAGATATATATATATATATTACTATATATATATATATGTATATATATATATATATATAGGCCTGTTATGTTTTTTCACGACTTCCGTCAGTTTTGATTTTTTTTTTCAGTTTTTTTTCTTTATATATTTCTAGTATATGATCCTAACAGTCGTTTAAGGGTGATGACATGAAATTCAAAATAAATATAGGACATTAGTTTTACGATTCGTCAGTTTTTAAATTTTTTTTTTTTTTTTTACTAAAGGAATACCACAAGGTAATCGCAAAGATGGCAGGAGTCGGGGATCCTCGTTCGGCCTTCCCGGGGGAACGACAGGGGTAGATATTTCCCTCAATCCGGAAGGTCTCCGGAACCCCCGCTCGTTTGGTATTTGGGTGTCGCGGGGTCCTCCCGCCTCCCCTAGGGGTAATGAAAACGCCCTTCTGTCCCCCGTCGGCTCGCAGCCCCTAATTTTTTTTTTTTTTTTTATACATTTTTGTAATAAAGATTTACACGCTGATTCCAAATATATAATTGGTTTTTTTTTGTTTCTTACTTTTCGAGATATTTCATCTTTTTATGAAAAAATTTATTTTTTTTTAAATTTTTTTTTATTTTTACATTTTTATAATAAGCTTTATACGATGATTTCAAATATGCAATTGGTTTTTCTGTAAGTGTCGTACTTTTCAGATATTTCAATTTATTAAAATTTTTATTGATAAAAATGTGATTTTTAAATAAATTTTTAAAATATTATCGAAACTTTTGAATGTATGTCATCACACTGAAATTCATTGTTTAGTAATCACCCCACTACTGCGCGTGCCGAGGCGCTAATGTTAAAAAAAAAAAACACCAAAAAACAAATCAAAACTGACGGAGTCTTAAAACATAACAGGGCCTATATATATATATATATAGTGATCAAAGTGAATGTTTAAATAATAAGTTTCTTTTAATCAATTACTTGCACAAATATATAAAAGTTAGACCTTCTTTAGTTCCAGAAAGTGAATTACAGAAAATATTACAGAAAATGTTTTGTGAGCATTAACTATTTTTTTTTTTTTTTTTTTTGGAATATAAAATGTATTGATTTTAATATTTAATTAGCTATGTTCTTTTTAATACAATATGTTATTTAATTATTATTTTTTTTTGAAATATTTGTTTTTTAGAATAACGTTTTTTTTTTTAATAAATAATATTTGTTATTTTTTTATATTATATAGATATCTCTGATCTTTCTGTGCATTTACAAATTTACCGCCTAAATGTTCTATGCATTTTTTGTCTTATACATCTGTAAAAGAATTTAAGCTTTGTAAAACATGGCTTGATTTTAGGCATACTTGAGAAATATGTAAAGTGTAAAAATTATGCATTCCACGGCAAGCCAGTAAATAGTTTGTATAGAGTAGAAACTAATGTTTAATTAAACATCAATTAATCAATCATTAACTAAGTTTTTATTCCTTACAATAAAGAGATAAGTTTTAAAAGGGCTAACGATTTATGTTTCTGGTTGACTAGCATTATAGTAGCCCAGCTTAGGTGAAAGAAAGCGACCCCACCTGTCTACTTAGGTTCGACAATGTATATAGGGGTTGCTAAGTTGAACGACGATAAGAGCTTCAACTACAACTCGTGAAGTGGAGGAAGAATAAAAAAAAATATAACTCCCAGCAATTCTCTGCCACTTCATGTTGGTGACTCAGAAGTTGAACACCCTAAACAGCAGCAGTTTCTCGCAAGCAGACGTTACTCTTCTTGCAGAAGTTCCTCGCAAGCAGACGTTCCTCTCCTACGGTAACTTAAGCAGAAGACCAGCCTCTCAAAAAGATGCCTTCTCAAGAAGAACACCCTTTCAAGTAGATGCTTTTGGAAGTCTAACGAGTCTACAAGAAGAAGTTCGTCACAGAAAATGGAAGATTCAAGAAGAGAATGATGACGAACTGTTACTCCTACAAACCAGGTCCCTCTGGGAAAAGAAACAGACAACAAACCACAGCAGTTCCCAGTAAAAGACCACATCAAAGAACAAAATTTAAGCCACCAGCAGACCAGAATGATGACACGACCATCAGT
>JABUQX010129364.1:17500-25000 GCA_015478945.1 Trachelipus rathkii
TAATATATATATATATATATATATATATAATATATATATATATATATATATTAGTAGAATATTAATAATATATATATATATATATAATAATAAATATATATATATATATATATATATATAGGTCAAGTGTCTAACAGCTGAATCATGTAGCTAGAGAACGGCAGGCCCTACAGTAAAACAAATTAATATATTGAATCAGCGGAAAATTTTAAGGAGGGATTTTTACTTTTTTTTATTTTTTTTTTTTTATTGTCGGAAATATTTTAAAAAAAAATTATTTCCCCCATTTAGGGCGACGGTGGGACAGAGGGGACGAAGTCCCCTCGTCCATCGGGAGGCCGAGAGACCCCGACTCCTGCCATTTTGCGGTTTACCCTTGGTGGTATCCTTTAGTTAAATTAAAAGAAATAATTTTACTTCCCTTTACAATTTGGAATTACTTTAACTAAATACCCAAGGGTAAACCGCGAAGATGGCAGGAGTCGGGGTCTCGGCCTCCCAGTGGACGAGGGGGGGGGCGGGACTTCTAAGTTCAAGAAAACTTAATTAAGTTTTTTTTAAGATTCTTTATGGAAAAAAGCTTCTGGAATTATGCCAGAAGCTTTGCCACAAAACAGTTTGTTAAAAAACTTAATTTTCTGAAACTTAGAAATTTTTTTCTGCAAATATTTTTTTAATTTAGATATTTTACCATTACATATATATTATATAATATATATATATATATATTTATATATATATATTAATATATTTATATATATTATATATTATAATAAATATATATATATATATATATATATATATATAACATGATTTATGTAATATATATATATATATATATTATATAGGGGCAGAGTAAGTTAAGTATATATTAATATATATTTATATATATATATATTAATATAAAATTATATATATATTAATATTATATTATATATATATAGTAGTATATATAATATAATATATATAATATATTTAATTTATAATATATAATATATTTATATATATATATATATATATATAATTAATATATATATATTATTATATATATATATATATATATATATATTATATTATATAATATTATATATATATTGAGATATATAATTATTATATTATATATATTATGTAATTTACTATGAATTAAAAGTGTATAGAAATGTAGGAGGGTTTTCAAAATAACTTCATTTCCAGTTCGAAGACCAATATGCACGTCCCAGGCCATTAAAAATGAGTAAGTCATTGGAATTATGGAGATTTTAAATGGGAAAAGTGTTTAATACCTTACCAATAGAACACATGAAAGAATGTGTATAGCGCTTAACAATGGTGTCAGAGGGCTGACTTAAAGATGATATTATGGGTCTAGATTTTATATGGTTTTTTGAAGACTCTTCAAGAGTTCATCTTCCCGGATTAGCCCCTAAATCTTTTAGATGCTATGACAAGAATCCAAACTTTTCGATGGAACGAATCCGATTCTTTGGCTTCTGCAGCGCTAAATTTAAATAGACTCTATAACGAGTACTTCGCAATACTTGCTAAATTAGATGCAACTTTACAGCTCTGGGCAAAAATTATCAATATTCTCACTTTCTCGCATATTTTCTCCCAGATACCAGAGAAGCCAAACAAATTCAGAAGAGACTATATAAACCTCTATGGGTACCAGCTTTCTATCTCCACTCAAGTCAATAAGTTTTTGAAAAAATCAGAGGGACGATTTAAAGACTCTCACAGAAAAAACTCTATCATTATTCAAAGTCAATTACACAAAACCACTTACGCCAGTATATAAACCAAACAACTTTGTCAAAACACATGAAGACCAGAAAACTTTCGAGAATTACAGGAATCGATAGTTCTAACAAAGCCAACAAACGAATAACTCTAATTCAAAGAATACATTTCATGCTCCGTAGCGCCAGGCCCAAGCATGTTATGACTGTTAGCGCCATCAGCATTCAACACAAGAATGCCCCTTTAATTTTTTCTACCGCCACTGCAATCAGCCACACAAGCGTGATTCTACAAACAATTGAAAAATTCAAAGTGGAACCCTAGCGAAAAGAATGCCCATAGGTAAAATGCACCCATCACTCAGGCAATTAAGCAGACAATATTAGACAATACCTGGAAAGGTACCGGTATTCTACGCCCAAACTACAAAGGATTACGCCCAAGAGCTCAACAGCAATATCAACAACCCAACTCCAAACAAACGTTTACAATAATTGGTGCTAATAACTCACAACGCCCTTCTTTTGCTAGAATGGTTCAACTTTCCAATGAGGACCAATACTTCTATGATGAGGAAGAAGAAGAACCACAATAAGAGGAACAAGAAGATCTCATCCATCCTCAAACATATAGATTGGACAGAGGATATCAGGAATATGGGACCCTAAATTTTTAAAAGAGAGTGGACAGATCCTGGCCCAACAGATCTCCACTATAGGCATCTCTCCTCACCAATTTTCTATCAGAACGTATGGCGCTACTACTGCTCAAAAAGATCCAGTAGAGATGGTTATCCGCTTCTGTTTTAATGATATCATTCCCCAGAATGATAACGTTAAGACTTCGGATGGCGCTAGTATTAGTCAAATTGATCCAGTAGAGAGTGCTATCTGAGGGTGTCTCAATGTTAACATTGAGAAAACCACTCATAAAGATTCTATGACGATAGGAAAATATGGTAAAGGGCAAAATGCTCAAAATTAAATTTTTTTTTATAACAATGATAATTGTGACACTGTTAAAAACACTAAAGGTTTAATACAGAATGTACTACCACACTCTGATAGAACCACCTATTATAATACACAGGTGAATAACACATATGTTGATACCATTTCGCATTCTGTCCACACTAACGAAACCATGAGTTCTCTCAATCACTTAACTCCTACACGGTCGCTTACCTAAAACCTGGTAAATCGTTCTAGTTCTACGCATGTACTAACAGCACTTTCTGTCCCCACAACCAACGCTATGAGTTTTCTCACTCATCTACCTCTCACACCTCCGCTTAACTCAAACTCGAGGAATAGTTTTAATTCTACGCATGAATTAACAGCACCCGCTGTCTCCACAAAACTTAGCATGATATCTTACAATCACTTTACCACAAAAACTCATCCTACTCCATATTTAGGAACCCACTCTAGCTCTGTGCATGGGATAACACTCGCAACATACCCCTCTTTCACAACTTCCTCTCAAATTTCTCAATCTCTCTATGGTTCACTGCATGAACTAACAGTATTTTCCGCTTTCACAAATAATTGTCAAATCCTACTCAATAATTCGCATGAAATCTACCCATTGATTAGACCAGCACACTTCCTAGAAACAAGTATAGAGTATGAGAACAATACGTTGCATAACAAATAATGTTTACTTGACTCAGGCTTAAACTCAAACCTTTGCCGGCAGTCCCTTATTGCAGAAATGGAAAAAATATTTCACACTAACATTCCACTAACACGTTCTCCAATCTCTTTAAAGTCAATCACTGGCTTTAAATGTTAAAAATTATTCACCGTAATAAAAAATATGAATCTACAAGGTGAAATTATACCCATAGACTTTATAGTCATCGCTGACGACCTATACGAATTCAATTCACAAATCCTCTTAGGAACAAATTTTCTTAATAATCCAAAAATAAATTTTCAAACGCACGAAAACACTGTTTTGATAAAAACTAACGCAAACGATATTCCTATATCACTAACACATCAATACCCAAACAATAAAATAGTACAAAGCACACACTCTAATCACGCAGAAACGCTTCCACTCTACTCAGAAGAAATACTCACGACAAACAACCTCTTAATAGATACAGACACGCACTATAACTTATCTATTATAAATGATAGAGAATTATCGCCTCATTTCAAAACAACTCTCTCGGTGAAAGCTTCATCACCAACACACACTTCTCCACCTGATCGCTTAATTCTCAATACAGAGAAAACTTCCATGAGCAACTTGCTCTTTGCAAGAAGCGTATTAAATTCATCTACAGAAGAACAAATTCTCATTGATATTATTAATATAAGCGCTACACCATAAACACTTTCTAAAAACACTTACATAACCAAAGGAAATCCTATAATAGTCTTGGATGAATCACTGCAGACATCACATGTCAATTTAGCCACATCCTCGAAAGGCCTAACTACACAAAGCTAAAAAATACGTTCAATAAATTAATCCAAGAATCCTTTAAAAATAAAGAAGACGAATGTGCAATCATACGGAATCAGGACCAATTAGAAGATTTAATCAATTTATTGATGAATTACATAGCCATCGCACTAGAAAATGATGAAGTCCCCGTTTGTCCCTTAACGAACTTCTCTATCAAGTTAAAAGAGAATGCTCCAAAGGTTCTGTTCAGACCTCAGTACCACTTACCGCATAAATACCAGATTCAGATTGGCGAGTGGGTCACAGCTTTGCAGCAAAAAAAGATACATCCGACCAATTAACAGCCCTCACTCCAGTCCCCTACTGGTAATTTCGAAGACAAATTTTTCCATCCCAAGAATAGTAGCCGATTACCGGCACATCAACTCTCACACGGTATACTTGACCGCTTCCCTTCACAACGTATAAACGATATACTAGCTACTTTGGGGAAGAGCAAAATGTTCACAAGTCACGATCTCCTGGATGCCTACCATTGTTTGGAGATCGACGAGAAAGAGCAACCGTTACTCGCTTTTTGCACCCCGCGAGGTCAGTATGCACCAAAAATATTGAACTTTGGTTTATCAAATGCCCCGTTGGTATTTGCCTGAACTATGGAGATGGCCTTATCCCATCTCCTAGGAAAGGCATGTCTAGTATTCCTAGACGATGTTCTAATACTCGGAGAAACGCTCGAAAGCAGCCTGGATAATTTGAAGAAAATATTCGAATCATTCAGAAAGGATAAAATGAGAATAAAACTCACTAAATGGGAAATTCTCAGAAACAGCCTACTATTCTTAGGTTTTAAAATTTTGCACACCGGTATCTCACTTGACCCAACAAAGCTCCAAACGCTAACCACGTTCAAACCTCCCACAAATGTGGCAGAAACCAGATCCCTCATGGGTTTTCTAAATTATTTCAATCATCTACTGGACAATTACTCAGCTACAGCCAAACCGATAACAAAATTACTGTGCAAAAATGCAAAATTTTGTTGTGGACCAGAGCAGCAACAGGCTTTCCTAAGGCTTAAGGACAAACTACTATTACAACCGCAATTAAAATACCCGGATTACTCAAAATAATTTTTTATCAACGCAGACGCTTCCAATTCTGGCCTGGGAGCAGTCTTATATCAACTAGATGACAATTATAAGGAAAAATCATTAGCTTTCATCTTAAGATCACTCTCCAAATCTGAAGCAGACTACAAAAACCATACAGCAAGAGGCTCTAGCAATACTGCTCGCTCTAAAGAAGTTTATGAACACAGTGTTTATCTATCCAATTACAATTCTCAATGATAACCAGCCACTCATCCACCTGATTGGCCATAAGCAACTGACAGGTCTGTTGGAAAGGTGGAATTTATTTATAGCGCATTTCAATCCGAATATCATATACAAACAAGGAAAATTGAACATAATTCTAGACTATCTCAGTCGCGAGCAACCCATATGCGCAAACTCCTTCGCAGAACACTGTCCTACTCACAGGAAGCATCCCTTTAATAAAAGATAATATAGTAAGCGAATAAAAAGCGTGCCCACGCTTGAAAACACACTATAATTTCGCTAAGCCTATACTCTCACTTAACAGACCTCTTACTTTACAAGACACTCTTGTTGATACATACCTACATGTCTTAGTCGATGATATATTACACTACGCTTCGCAATCTGGAAAATTTCTCATCCAAGTCCCAGACACAATGATTCACACCATTATTGAACACTCTCACCCTTTACTTGCAACCGGTTACTGTGGCACTCAAAGAACCGAATAGAAAATTTGAAAAAAATACATTTCCCCTAAATTGCATTAACTAGTGTAACAAGGGAGTGACCCCCAAAATGGGTCTTCATGCATCTCTTCGGGGTGATCTTCAATTAAAAGAGACTCACCCCTCCAAAAAAAATGTGAATTATTTTAGGAACTTTAATTTTTATTATAATATATATATATATATATATATATATATATATATATATATATATATATATATATATATATATATATATATATATATCTTATATATATATATATAATTAATATATATATATATATATATATATATATATCGTGTAAGAATTTGGCTGTTATTTCCAGGGTGGGAGTATCTGGTCTCGATGTTTATCTATCCTGTGATTGGCTGAAATATTTTTTATCTCTTTAGACTTGTGTTTGCTCCAGTAATTTTATATTTTCTTTTCTCTCTCGAGACTGATTTTAACATCATAATAGTTGTAAATTTGAAAGTGGTAGGAGGCTGTGCTCTATCTTAAAAGTGTTCTTATTTTGCTTGATATATATTCATACAGACAGCATGTGCCGTTTTGATAAATATACCTTTTTACGAGACATTGTGCAATAGGAAATTAATATCCCTAAGAGTAATGTATAATTCTTATACAGCCGAAAGTAAGGGGGGAGTAGGTGTTGGTATCAGAGAGAAAGGCAATATCATTGTCATCCTTAACACCACTGACTACATCACAAAATGTAACAACCTTCTCTCTGATACCAACACCTACTCCCCCCTTACTAGAAATCTCAAAAATTCTCAAATTTCCTTCAAACGCAACTTAAAATCTATTCTATATGATTTTCCCACACTTTACAACGATCTTAAATCACAACTTACCAGAATCTCAAAATTTTATGGTCTTCCCGAAACACATAAACCTAATCTTCCACTTAGATCCATCATCTCCAACATTGACTCCACCACTTACAACCTCTCCAAATGGCTGTCCCTACAACTAAAACCCTTTTTGAACCACATTTCTACTTCACAATTATCTAACACTGAAGATTTCATTAACAAATCCAAACATATATCTTCCTTACTCATCATCTTAGTTTTTATGAAGTTTCCCTCTTCACATCTGTCCCTGTTCCCCTCACCCTCACCTCCTTGAACGCTTCATTAATGAAACAAATTTTAACTTATCTTCCCTCTCCTGAAACAACTTATCAACCTCACCCTTGAGGCATAAATTCTTCGAATTTAATATTTCTTCTTTAAACAAAACTCCGGACTTAGCATGGGCTCCTCTCTCTCTCTCTCTCTCTCTCTCTCTCTCTCTCTCTCTCTCTCTCTCTCTCTCTCTCTCTCTCTCTCTCTCTCTCTCTCCTACTCTTAGCAATCTTTTCATGGAACTCATTGAATACTATCATATCCTTCCCCACCACCTTCTTTTTGGTTGCATTTGGCTCAGATACGTTGATTGATATTTCGTGCTGATTCTCTCATATCACTCTCAATTCAATACTCAATTTCATAAACAC
>JABUQX010129364.1:30000-34432 GCA_015478945.1 Trachelipus rathkii
ATATTACTATATATACTATATATTATATATATAGGGGAGTTACGGAGGGATTTTCAACACTGCAACATATTTAGTATTAATTTAACACATTTTTTTGGATGCTGTACTATAGGTGAGTCGTTCGTCGACGAAAAATTATTTCTGAACGATTCCTTCAGTGATTAAATCAAAAGATTGTTATTTCAAAAGGAATTACTAGGCACAACTTGAACTCATCAAATTCGCAAAAACCTAAGTGAAAAGGGGAAGATCCTCAAGAGTCAAGATTATTAATCTCTTTTTAATTATTCTACTTGAAGTATGCATTAATTATATAAGGCGCCATCAATATAAATTAACTTATGATCTTTATATGCTATTAAAAATCTAATAGAATTTATTGAAATTGACCTAGAGTGAGATATACATATATATATATATACTATATTAATAGCCTACCCTATCACCTATCACTACCTACTCACCCCCTACCTACCCCCTATACTACCTCACCCCCCTCCCCACATACATCCATCACTATACCTATCCACTACTACCCTACCTACCCTACCCCCTCCATCCCCTACCCCTACCTACTCACTACCTCACCCCCTCACCCCCCCATATACCCACCCTACTCACCTACCCCCCTCCCCTCACCTACCCCCTCCCCCTCAATCCACGTCCCTTCGATACCAATCATACTTATTTCGGTCCCTATAATTGCACTACATTAATAACTGGTTTAATGGTGTAGACGTGCAGCTTGATACTATTTTGTTTTTCAATTTTTTTTTAAAATGAATCATCCAAATCTATAAAGATTTAGCATTTACAACTGATCGTCAATGTTTGAACACCCACAAGCTCTCCTACCCATCTCTCGCACATTCTCCTACTTCTCTTCGACACAACAGTAACAAAATGAATATAATGATCATGACTAGCTAATAAACATTTGAAGCCAATTATTTGTACGGTACAATCATATGGAAAAACTGTTCTCAAGACTATTAGCAATACCATCTGATTTAACAATAAATAATTTTTTAACTGATATATTAATAAGCTATTTTGTAAAAAAAAGTTTGTAAAAAAAAAGTTTGGAAAAAAATAAAAAAGGTCGCTTTTTGTTATAAATTTTTGTTATGTTTTGTTAAATATTACTATAATAATGTAAAATTAACACGGATTTGTTTGAGAAATGTTGGAAAGTGGAAATAGTCTAAGTTTTGTAAGGTGGTGTTAGCTATTTACAGATATTAGGGATTGAAATTTGTTAAAGTTATCAATTTATCAATTTATTAAGTTATGTTTGATACGTTAAAAACATTAAAAGTAAATTTTATGTTGTAATCATACAAAAGAGCTTATTTTTATGTAATGCTGGTGTCGCATTGATACTTAAATATGACTTTAATCACTTATAGTTGATATTTTTAATGAAAAAAGAATAAAATATTTTGTATAAACATAAAATGTTTTTAACAATTTTGTTTAATGTTTATAAATGATACATATTTTGTTACCTTGTGCAAATAATTAAGTTTAATTATGATTTTAATCAATAATTCTGACATTAATAGCTTAATCAGTGGATCATATCTAACAGGGTAGGGGGGCTGATTAGCGTTTGATCCATTGATCTATTGATTAATTTATATTTTAACTAGTAATCAGTAAAACTTTAAACAAAACAAAAAAATAGTTTAGTAATTTTATGTAATGTTCGTATATGGAGTTTATAAATATAATTGTTAAATTATAACTTTCATCACTTAACCATTACCTTAAGCGCTTAATCAATATATCATAGCTAACAGGGTAGGGTGGCTGATTAGCGTTTGATCCATTGATCTATTGATTAATTGATATTATTACTAAAATTTAGTAAACCTTTAAACGAAATAAAAATATAATAGTTTAAGTTTACAAGAGAAATGAGAAAAAATAAATGTTTTAGGTTAAAAGAAACTTGTCTACCTAAAATATTTTGTAGTTAAGGTTTAGAATTTTTTTTTTTAAAATGTCTCTTTAAAAAGAAAAATATTAAAAGTGTAGAACACGAGATAACGCTGCATCTCGTAAGTGTTACAATTTAAAATATATTTATTTAAGTTCATGTTCAAAGTTTAGAAAACAAGTAAATGCACTATAAATGTATATGCTAACTAGAGAAGGGAAATATATATTATTAATAAAAATCAATTGGAGTTTCTACTGCTACTACTACTATTACTACTACTACTGCTAATACTACTTCTATTCTCTCCATCTCCACTCTGACTTTGCTCCGGAGTCGGTCTGCTCCATCTCTGACACCGACTCCTTCATTTACTATATATATATATATTATATATATATATATATATATATATATATATATTATATATATATATATATATATATATATTATTATCGCTAAATAGTGTTTTAAATATATATACTATATATATATATATATACTTATATATATATATACTAATACTTTTAGGATAACAAAAGTAGCACAAGGTTTTGGACGCAATAGGAAGAATCTTTATATGTGTTATAATTCACAAGTTTCGGAAACAAGTACTAAACTTCCACATCAGGCTAGAAACAATAATAAACGCAAATAAATAACAGGGTGAGAAAAAGTTAGCAGCTTACTAAAGCTTCAAATAATATTGTCGTAAGTATATAACGGAAACAAAAAATAAATTAGGAGTTAAATTTCTACTCAAGATTAATGGATGAATTATTAACTTCCTTGAACAATTAAAATACAGACTAAGTTAAATACTCGAATTTCACAGACTAATTAAAATCAAAAACTCATTGGACAATATCATTTACTTTACAAAACAATATATCATACAAAAGGGGTAACTCAATGTTTTTTTAATTATTGGCAAAATATAGAAACTTACTTAAATTACGATAATGGTGGTGATTAGAATACAGTAATATGCAATTTTCTCCTTCCTTGCTTCATGTCACGTAAGGTTACACTAGTTGGAGTTTAAAAGGACCACTGTCACTGTTTAACGAAGGTTTAATTTCTGTGATGTAAAGCGATTAAGCAATGTGCAGGTTGGTTTGAGAGCTACTTTGTAATAGTATTGAAAAATTAGTATGATTAAAAGGGTGATCATATGTATGTGAATGATCACGTATAGCTGAGTGCGAAGGACAGTTAAGGAGAGAATTTGTACGTGTAGAGACACCCCTATGCTCGTCGGTTCTGACAGAAAGTTGACGTGTAAGTGTAAGAGGATGTTAAATGGAAGGATCTGTATATATACCTTTTTACTATTTACAGATAAAAATAAAATCCCAGAGTTTTTTTCCTATATGAATTCACAGCTACCTAACATTAATTTTACACATGAAGATGAAAGCAATGACTCTTTGCCTTTTTTGGATTTACTAATTAAAAAACTACAACAAATTTTTCGACATCAATTTACAGAAAAAAGACTTTCACGGGCTTAGGCCTTAATTTCTTTAGATATACCTTTGTCATTCAAATGCAATAGTATAAAAACTTTATTATACAGATCCTTCCATTTAACATCCTCTTACACTTCAATGCACAAAGAATTTAATCTTCTACTAGGTTATTTTGAATCAAACTTCTATCCTCATTCTCTTGTTTCAAAAATATATTATAAATTTCTATCTTTATTTCGACCTCCCCTTATTATCTCGGTCCTAAATAAAAATTGTATTTCCTTACACTTTTATGAACACATCCAACAAACTTCGTAAAGACTTTCGTATATTAATCTACTGTTTTCCCCTCAACTGATATTATTTGTTTTTAGCTTTCTCATAAAAGTTTAGGCCCCTTTTACAACCCCCAAAAGAAAATGTCCCCATTGCACGGCTTCTTCCTGGTGTTTAAGAAAGGCAAATTAGTGGAACTGGGTAATGTAGCTGTACCGGTTGGGAGGCACTAACTAACGTCACTTTCTTGTATGAGAAGGTATGATCGACCTGTTCATCGAGCACAAAGCAACATTTCATCCATAATGCCCTCATCAGGCTTATACGTCGATATTCAATACATATGAAATACTTTTAATATACTAATATTTTTCAATACTGGTTACAAAAGTGTCTCAACCAACTGCCAATTGTTAATGCTTTACCATCACAACAGGAAATTAAACCTTCGTTAAAACAGTGAAGTGGTTCCTTTTAAACTCCCCAACTAGTGTACTTACGTGACATGAGCAAGAAGGAAAAATTAGCCAAATTTATGTATCTATCACACATTATCGGTCAATTCAAGTAAGTTTCTACTTTTTGCCCATATTAAAAAATTGAGTTTCCCTTTTGTATGATATATTGTTTTGCTCCAACGTAATGCTATTGCTTCCTACTCGTTTTCGAATCTTTTCCATTAGGTTCTGTGAAATTCGAGGTATTTAATTGTCCTTTATTGTATTTGTTAAGGAAAGTTATA
>JABUQX010129365.1:0-27500 GCA_015478945.1 Trachelipus rathkii
ACACCGCGAGAATGGGAGGGGGAACGTAGGTTGCGATACTTGACTGAAGAGTAAAGAGGATAGCGAGCAATGGTTTTAATTATCATAAATTCAATACATTTCCAAATGTTAGTTTCAGCAAATTGTAAAATAAATTGGGAATAACTTAATACGAATACGGAGTGGCTGCTTGCGACATATGGTTTTATTTATAAGATCAATACATTTACATCTGATCTGTATCGATGCCGCTGTACATTCATCGAATATGAGCAGTTGTGTTTCTTAATTACAAAATCAATAATTGTTACATTTTCGAGGGCGAGCAAACACCCGGCTCATCAGTTGAGTCAACGATCTCGTGCGAGAAAGACGTCAAATTCGCGGTCCGCGAGCGCGTGCTAGCGATGCTAGCGGCAGGAATATATGATGGCAAACGCGAATGCAAAAGTGAAAAACAAAATATAATAAATAATATTATTAAATTAATACTATATATATATATATATATATTAATATATTAATATTATACTATATATTATATTATATTCTATATATGTAGTATATATATATATATATCTGTATAATAATAATCTATATATATATTTATTATTTAATATATAATATACATTTATATATACATAATATTTATTATATATTAACTATTAACTATTATATAATATATATTCATATATATTATATATAAATTATATATAATTATAATATATTATGTATTATAAGCAATTAAATACACAGAATATTATATTAACATTGACTATATTCATTTATGTAATGATAAAGTAAGCTGGCCAATTCATTAGCCATTGCAATATCCTCTTTTCATTTTTACTGTCCTCTTTTTCCCCTCTTTTTTTTTGTAGCGGCTCATCGAGAATTTTGTAAAATATGGTTGTAATTATGAGTAAATGACAGCCAATATGAACTGGTTATTTCTCGTATATTACTTTGAAAAAGCAAGTTTTGATTGGTTGTCATTCACAAAATTGTCATTTTACTTCCTGGTACAATCATTAAACATCTGTTAAAATTATTGTTAAGATTCTAGGTTTATTATTATCTATTATTATCTATTATTTTATTTATATTTTTAAAACTGTTGTAAGGATACTACACATTATGCTGTTGTAATATTTATACAAACAGTATTATTGTGTTTGTATATATCATAATGAATAACTATGTGTATTTTGAAATAATATATTTTAATTAAGATTTATATAATTTGTGAATGCTCACAATAGTTATTAATCATTATTTGGCTTTCTTTATTGAATTTTTAACGACTTTTAGAAGAAAATTTGTGATATTCTTTGCATGAACGCGTCATTTTATGTACAGAAATACCAATTTTAGGTCTTGCTAAATGTTTAGTATACATTTGTTTATTTATAAATAACTTACATAATATCAAATCGACATCTTATTTTTACTTATAATTTATTTTAGGAATTCCAATTGGTAAAACGCCATAATCCGTAATGTAGATTGACGAAGATCCTTAAATACAATTAGTAAAATTATGAAATATTGATATCTTTTTGCTTTCATTTCGGTTTGTATTATAGTATTTCCAACAGTGCTTTTACAGTTGGTTCAAATGCGACTATGTTTCACGCCATTGTCTGATCAATTTTATTAACATTATTATTTAGAACGCAAGTTAGTTGCATTCGTATAGGGAGTGATTATTATTTTATATTTTGTATAAAGTAATTGTAGTAATGCATTTTTAACTGTAAACATTGCGTGTTTTCCCCTTAAAACATCAATTTTATGAATATCGTGGCTTATCTTTTCAAATTTTACTGGTGTTTTAGCGTGTTTTTAATATTAATTATGTGTTCTAGAAGTCTAATTTTCGCATTGCTATTTTAAAAGCATCGTCTGTGAATGCGAATTTCAAATGCATTGTGTCTGCGGTGTTACATATATCACTAGCAGGTAAGGGTATTTATCATTAATTTGAAGTGTATTTATTTTAATATGGTAAAGATTATATTATTGTGATTAACAAATATACAAGTTCATAACGATATTAATTATATTTTATTGTATTTTATATTATACGAAAAATTGAATGAATTCTATCACAATTTTATTTATTTAAAATTGAAGTAGTTGAAAATAATATTACTAGTTGGCAACTCTTTGCTTTAAGACATCAGCTGGTTTAATTTGATCAGCTGGTTTTGCATTCATTTATTAATGACAAAAATCGATGTTTTAAGTAATTTCTGGAACACTTTCCATTCTTTAATCTAAGTAAATATTTTATATCTGTTGTAAAATCAATCTGTCTATATATTTCTAATTTTGTTCAGTGTATTTTTGCTTATTTATTATAATATTATATAACAAAAATTTAATAAAAGATAAGATTAAGAAAGGTAGTGAACTATGTTTTAATGGTAAAAAGATATAAATAACAAGGCAACTACGTCCACAGATGCAGGATGATAGAAGAGTTTGAGATTATATTTTTTTATGGGATAATATTATTAACTATATTATTATATTATACTATGTATATATACTATTATATTTTTATTGGTTATGTATAGAATATTTATTTTTGTTGTTTCTAATACCTTTGCACTGGTGCGTTTAAATGCTACACACAAACGCGATACTACGCACATCCAGGATAAACATATCATGGTAATTAATAAACCTGTGAGGTGGAAGTACGGTTTTGAAGTATCCACGGTTAAATAGTACACTATATACATATACGGGTAACAGATATATTATTCTGTACCATCTCAATCGAGAAAACAGCTCTTCTCAAAGTGATCAAACCTTACGTCAATCAATTTTCATCCTCAATGTCTTATACCTTTCCTTATTAACTAACTATAATATTGCTATTCTAATGGAGATATAAAATAACTAATCTACCTGGTTGGCTATACTATAATTAGAAGAACATGATAGATAATTAGTAACCATATATATATACTAGAGTTTAGGATTTGATTATTATATATGAGGTAATAATTTATACTAGCCGATGTATAACGCCCTAACACAGTAACTCGAACGATTCATCATCGTGCAGTGCGCACACTGTACATGACACGAATAACCCCACGGATATATCGGTATCACACTGTTCATTCGCATTGGACTTATATTCAACTATCTCTAGTTTGGTTAAGTACTTAGTACATTTTTACTGTTATTTCTTTTTGATCTAAAAAATATATTCTATTGACACATTATACCGCACGTGGTTATTTCTTTTGAGGTATCTCTCCAATTCAGCTCAATTCACTTTCAAATTGTGTTTTATTCTTTTTCACTTTAATTACAAATAATTCAATTAGCTATTGCTTTAATCTTGAAAGACGTAGTTTTGTGATTGAAAGATGATCCAGCCAAAAAGAGGGTTTCATTCTTCTGATGAGAAATAGCTCGATTTTTGACATGAAACCACTGTTTCACATAAGAAAAGACATCTCGGTCAATACACCGATTGTTGCCACACTTGATTAAGGTGTCGGTTCTATAGAGCGCATTAAGTTGCGGCAGTTGTAAAATCATTGAGTTGTCAAGCGCAATATTGCACAAGACCGAATAGCTTCACGTTAACGGAGGATGGAATAATTCGTGGTTTACACATAACAGGTTTTAGAGAATCTAATAAGGTGTTAGTATGATTGGCAGGTCCTAGTCAAGGGGGCCTGGCCAATAGGATTTGTTCATCACCTTACATTCATCAGTTGCGAAGAGTAAGTATAAATGACAGATACATTTTTAAGTGGATTTTTTAAACCAATTCGGACACTACTAGGACTTCAATGAAAAACTTTAAAACTGGGTATAGGGCGTAGTCTGGAATCTTATATTTATATCTTTCAATCTCACACTTTATCTCTTATCTAGTGAAGGCTTGTTCTCTGTAAAGTATTATTTGCTATAAGTATTTTTTGTTTCTATTTTTCATTAGCCAGTATCTTCAAGCAAATACAGTTAGATAGGAACGTCGTTATTAGTTAGAAATCAGCTGGATGGCTTTAGAATGGCATGTGTCAAATATTTTTGTGTTGTAACTTATACAATTATATATCAGGTGTGTGTTATCTACAATGACTTATCAAATACATTTTGTTCAAGTTGATATTTTATCTTATTCCTTTGTTTTTTTTGTTAACACTTGGTCAATAATAAGTCGATCCATATGGGGAATCTTAGTTTCTTTGTTATGAAGTAACAAGTTATTCTCTTAGATTGTTCTTCTCTTAGCCGTGCTATTGGTTGAGTTTCGATGCAAACAACTGGTGGTATTGACACAAAATTTACCCGTTTGGAAATAACGTGAAAACACTGGTATTATAAAAATGGTAGTGTAGGTAATTTATTCCATATATAACCGGAATTTGAACATTAATATATAAAATTATATTAGATATTTATAATATATAAAATAATAATATGGGAGTATGATATTTTAATTAATATTGTTTAGATAGGCGTTAAAGTTTGCAAAATTAAGTCGGAGCGAGGGAATAAGATGGAGTTGGCCGTGAATTTTAACTCACACTGTCTCCTCTGTTTTGCAAAGTTTCCTGTAGGTAAACAAACCAATCTAGTGCGCGTGAAGATTTTGTCAATTTTCTAAATTTTAAGCCAGATTGGTAGTTTAAACTATGCTTATTCGTAATATATCATGACTATTGTAGGAAGTAAGTTAGGGAATATATTAGACCTGGACGTCATGAGTAAAAACATAAATATGGCTTAATATACCTTATCTCTTTTAATACATACACATTAGGTAAATAATATACTATTTTTACGAGTTTGCATTATTTACCTGAATTTATTATTTATCATGGATTTTCTATTATCTTTATTTATATAATAGAGTCCTCAATAATACAACCTCTTGGCTTATACTCACTTTAGACTATACTTTTACGAGTATTAATTAAATATAATAACTAATTAAGAATTTTATTTAAAAATATTATTACATGAGATAATAAAATAATAATATTATTATTTAGCTATTATCTCACATAATGAATAACAACTGGTTTATTTGTCAACTTTATGTAGATATTTGCGTCAGAAATATTATTTTTTATAGCAGCTATCAGTGAAAGCTAATTTCGGAAATTTCGGTAGAAAACGGGATTCAATGATTTCGTCCGCTGTTTAATCAGTGAACTTGTTATACGTAGAAAATATTATTATACTTTGGAATTTGTTTTAGCCTAAGTACAACATTGTTAAACTAATACGCTTTTAGTCTTAATGAAAATTGATTTTAATGAGTGGTGTAAGGTCAGAAGCTCAAGCTTTAAGAATTTTAAGTGGGATATCGTCAAAATCGATAATCGCCTCATAGTTAAGCTGCCGCTTACGTTTTCGTTAGAAAAGAAGTTAGCCGCTGCTTTGGATTGAGAAGAAGGTTTGCCTGCAGTCTTTTAGGAGATTGAGAGGAAGTATATGCATGCTTGATGGCAGAAGAGCGAAGCACCGAGAGAAAGAGCTAAGCTTGAGGTATACAGAAACGCGCCACAAATAGGAGGTACAGCCTGGAGTGCGGAAGAAAGAATGCTTCGAGATGAACGCTCTGCATGACTGAAGAAAATTAAGCGGACACTATGACGCAGTGATCAGCATCTTCGCAACAGAATGCTCTTACGAGCAAGCATAAAAGATGCTTTCAATGCTCAGTAAAGTATTTCCGATCGTCTGAAGTCCCTTTCCTTCTGATTCGACGCAAAATGAAAACCGCATATTGAAAGAATAAATTTTGTTATAATGGGTTTTTGAGAAGCCTGTTCAATGCAGACAGAGCAACACATAATTCTATTGGCACAATGCCGAGACAGCGACAATTTTAGCGGGAGGTTTTCCTACAAGTAATTAGGCTGTCAATGTGTACATACCTTCAGAGTAGATAGTAGATGACTGTTGAACGATTAATAGTTCAGCTACGAAGTGTTTCGTTAGAAAAGTGCTTTATTGGAAGAAGTACCTGGGCTCACGGCAAAAGTAGGCGCTAACTCTCGTATTACCTAAGTATACATCAAACTTTATAACTCCTTACCGGAAGATGAATAATAACTTTAGAGAGATTTCATTCTTACAGAAGCAATTATACCATGAAGCTCTTAAAAAGTGGTTAACCAGCAGCGAATGTAAACACTGACACCTGAGATTTATCCTTGGAGACAAATTTGGGTGCTTCTAGGATGGATAAGATAATTAGTGGTGAAAGTACGTTACCAAAAGAACTCGCTTTAACCTTTTATCGGATAGGAGACGAAGTTATGAAGGAAGCAACAGATATGAGGATAATAACTTGTAATCTGAAGGATATCCGATGGAAAGCGCAATCAATTGAAAGGGTTCATTCAGCGATAGTTCACACTGGCCTCGAAATTCACAATGACACTAGGCTTTGAGAAAAGAACTATAATATTTATGAATAATTTATAGATTAAGAATGGACGAGATTGGTGGACTCATATACGAAATGGTATATGGCTGCGGGCAGAAGAAATGTAGGCAAACAAACTATCGCACTCGAAGAGCATACTAATTCAATCAGAGAAGAAGGGCAACAAGGATAGAAGGTGGAGTGGACGAGCATGACAGAACTATCGTTCGCTTAGTAAGCAGTGAGCCGAGAGCAAGATAGACAACATGCTTTAAAAGTGGATCACACTGAGGAGGAGGGATCTCTCCACTGTGTGATCTCGTCTATGCCCTCGGTGCCTTAGATTTAACAATAGTTTAATAGTGGGCAAAAATAATTCAAGGGAGACAAAGAGAAAAAGAACACGGAAAAGCACGGTGAAAGCCGTCGGGATATATCTTGAATAATCGGCAACGAAGCCCTGAATTACTCAGATAAACGCTGAGAAGGAGGCTGATAGCTACCATGAAATCAAGAATAATAGAAGGATGAAAAAATGAGAAACGTCAACACATTAGTCCCTAGATACGTTATGGGACGGTGAAATAGGACATTTTAATACGTCTAATTAAACCGGCTAGGTCAAAGGAGATACTAGTGAATGTAACGTAGTAAAGGGTATGGTGATCTTGGGAAAAGTTCTGATAGCACCAGAGAATATAGGTGATTATTTGTATAGGGAAACAATCATGCTATAATAGTGATTTTGTAAACTGGTACGTGGAGAAAAGATGATCGAACAGCTAAAGCTTAGCTTAATTATTTGATGTGGATTTAACCTTTTTCCTTATTATGGAAGTAAGAGAGAAAACCAGCGGCACTGGTTGCCCGGCAGGTTTGTAATATACTGATTTGGGTAAGAATACGGAGGCGATTAGATTCAAAGGACATTAGCCTTAAAGTCATCCTACATTTCGACTTGGATAGTAACGAGACACAGTGTGTTCTCGTTATGGCGCCTTTCGTAAAAGTAGAGGTCGGGATAACATAGCAACAGTAATGTCTGGTCCCTATAACCAAGGGCTGAAGAGCGCTGAAGAAGGTTCACAAGAAGAACCATAACGCCAATTTACCAAGTCATAAAAAATTGGCATTGCAAGTATTTGGAGATGAGGTCGTGGTACTACAGAGGGAAACGGGGCGTTCAGTGCCAACAATTTAACGATTTAGACAATCGGAATTGATATAAGCAAATGTACATATACCTAATCTTCATTTGGAACCATTGTCAATATAATGAATGATCCAAGCAATATAGTTCACTTCTGAAGTTTGAGTTATCGTTGGTACACATGGAACAAAAAGATGAAGGTTGAAATAGACACCACACTAATAGAATCTATTAAAGCAGAATGTTGAAGAACGAACGAGTTAATGGTAGATGTCAGCGGTGAACATTTCGATGGTCTAGAGAAAGCACTTGAAAGTGGTCTGATGATAACAATCGATGCGGAAAATTTTGAAAGATTAGAATTCGAAGACTTGTTAGATTATGACGGAGAAATTTCAGTCGCACAAATATGACAGGTATTTTTTGGAGATTTGTTATAAAAAGGATCTTGTTTGCAAATCCATATCTTGTTTGATCTTTATAAAAATTAACGCCAAATATCATTCACCTCATAGTTCTGGGAAGAAGAAGGATAGATGATTAGTTTGTGTGATTAGTTGGGGTGTATAAAGAATCTCATGGTGTTATGAATAGTATCAGAAACTTACGATTTTCTTATGAGCGAGCTTGAATCTTTTTAAAATGTAATCAACATGCAAAGATTCAAGATGTCTCCATAATGAGAGGAAGTTAAAGAGTGTATGTAAAAAGGAAAGTTTGCGACTGCGTATGTGGGTTTTTGGCCGTAACCCGATAGGGAGAAGCTTGAAAGAGGTCGATCCTCAGTGATTATTGTACTTTAGGTTGCAGTCCAGAATTCAATGCGTTCTCTAGGATTAAAATGTGTGAGAACACAATAGCGAAAAGCGAAGGCTATACCGCTGTAAGGGTTCTTGTTTTCATGTGAGGGATATGGCTTGTGTCAAATAATAATTGTTATAAAAGAAGTGAAAGATGAGAGGCAAATGGATTTAACCGAAAAAAGAGTGGTACAGTCGGTCAATACTGTTAAACGGCACAATGCAAGGTATTGAGAAAACGATTAGGTAGGGTATAAAGCAAGAACATCGAGCAGTTATTGGAAAAAGTTGGATAATATACACAGAAGTATTGATGTGCGTGAAAGAGTGGTAAGAGTAACACACACCTGCAGGAAGGAGTGGAATGTAGGGAATAAGATCAGAGAGAACGGAAGATTGATACAACTGATTAGTAAAAGTGTAGGAATAGATGGTAATAATGTATGAGAAGGTCTCATCTATTGAAGGAGTCAGACTAGACATGGTGCAATACTTATCTGTTTGCAACAGTGAAGGGAATAGAGTTAGAAGTTGACAGACAAGGAGTAGAAGAGTTGTGTCAAAAAAGAGACACTCACATGAAACACAAGAAATGTGTGATAACTCATGAGAAGAAGTTTAGAGAAGAAAAGGAGATAAAAGAAGAAAGGAAGAGGGTGTTAAGTGTAACTGGAGGAAAGGGTGTAAGAAGAATCCTAGTAGTTGTATGTCAAAGTTAAATGCCAGCAAAAAAGGTCACAACGAAAATAAAAGAGAACCTGAACACGAAACGAAGCATGATTATCTGTTAGTTGGAAATATAATAGATTTTAAAATATTTTATGTGACGGATTCTCGTTGCGCAAATCACCGTCTACTCTTGTGAACTGTTTTCTTGGATTCAAGTAAGGAAAAAAATTTTCTAAAGTGGTTGCCTTTCTAATCCGACTTAGTTAGAGATGAGTGTATTTATTAGGATCGTAGCTCAATAAAGCATTTCTTTTAAGTTCTAGATCATATGGCCGACAACCGACATTCTGGTCCGATTAAGATCACATATCGTATTACCCATTGACACGCAAGGGAGAAACTGCGTCATATTGTATGATTCCAATGATTTTAATCACGTGTATCAATATAAGCAAAATGTGAAAATTCCGATGTGGGTGCTATCAATTAAGGTTGTGGCGCCAAAGATTGTAATTGCCAATAATACACTGTAATATATAACATATAGCTTTCAGTTATTGTCAAATTTGTCAAGTACAAAGTGCCTTAACATTGGCCTTATTTTGCTACTATTAATCTGGGTGATTACATTTGAATGCTATAATTTTACCGAATGTAGTAATATGTGGGCAAGGACTCATCGAGAATTTTTGTCAAATATGGTTGCAATTCATCCGAGTAAATGACAGCAATGTTTAAACTTTGGTTATCATCGAGATCTTACTTGTGTGGAGAAAGATTGGATATGTTTGATTGTTGTTTGTACATTTTACGCAAAAACTTGTGTCATATACAATCAATTTAACTACTATTTATTAAATATTATTATTATATTTATTATTTATCTAAATTTGTATTTATGGAATTTTATATATTTTATTTATTAATAACTATATTAATTATTATTTTATTTTATATTTTAAACTGTTATTAGGATACGAGGGACTCATTTTTATTTTTAATTGTATTAATGTATAGAAGCGAGACTATGGTCTCGATAAAGCATACTGTCGGAATATTTAATATTTGTATTACGTTTAATATAATGAGGTTGAAAGCTCACTGGGAAGGGTATTATTAATGCTATTTATGGGCTTTATGTTTCGATATTTCTAGAAGAAAATTGTCCCATTTCTCCTTGTGACACGAAGTTCAAATGTACAGAATATATTCCATTCTATTTTCGGTCTTGCTCGCTCCTTTTGAGTGAAGTTTTTGAATCTGCTTCTTAATGGCCTCAATTTTCCGTTTTCCGGCATTTTTTTTCAAGACTAATATATTTATGGAATTGTGATTGAGCGTTTTAAGCTGTAAACTATTCACCAGGCTCTTTATCCATTATATCACTTTGTATATTGGTGAATATTGATATTTTTTGCTTCATTCTGCTTCGTCTTGCTTCGAGACTTTCCCTAACAAAAAACTACGATCTTGTCCGACATTTGATACTATTCAATCTTTTTTTTAATTATTTTATAGTATTTTATATTCTTGTTTAAAATATTTGGTAGAGAAGTGTCTCTATTTTTATATTATATATCTCTGTAATAGTAATTGGTGTGAGATAAAATATGTTTTTAATATGTAAATATGGCTGTTAATATATTATGGATTACATGATGAGAAAAAAAATAATAACAGTTGGCGCTTAGATTTCTTGTAAAGCTCAATTGGTGTTTTAATGTTCTGATGATTTTAAATATGATTGTCGTTTTATATATATGTAATTAATAGAACATTGTTCTTAATTTTAAATTTAAAGCATCGTCTGTGAATGCGATTACTGCCCCACAAATTTGCCATTTGTGTTGCGGTGTTTTTATTCATTAGTGGTATATAGGGATAACATGCTAAAGCAGGTAATGGGTCATTTTATCTATTGCAATTTTGTGTAACTGTTATTTTGAGCCTTTTTAGAAGAGAAAATATTTTGTTAACAAATAGGAGAAGGTTAACGATTATAAAATTTAAATTGCTTTAAATAGAAGGGAAGAAATTAAACTGTTTAAAGGCAAAAATATTACTTTATTTAAACATTAAGAATGTGTGATCGAAAAGGACTAAATTGGCAACTCTGGTATAGACTATAAATGATGTTATTGTGTAACACGATAATTTCAAGCATAGTTGTAAATGTAACAGCTGATTCTACAATATTTGTTCACACTGACAAATCGATGTCTTTAAGTAATTTCTAGAAACATTTAATTTACCACAGTGGAGGAATATTTTATTATCTCTGTTGTATCACAAAACGCTCAATTGTCTATATAATTTTTGTTAATGAGTATTATTGCTTATTTAATATATAATCTGAAATATATATATATAATAGTATACTTTCCTTATATGATGATGATGATGGTAAAATCATAGGAAATACATTGAGTCGAAAGGTTAAAACAAAAGGTACCATAAGCTAAATCAATCACGCATTTAGTTGTGTCATATATTTGAAATTTTATTTTTTTTAAGAGCATAATTATTTAATATATTTTAATTTATAGGTAATGCTATGGATATATACCTTCGGTAGTTTTATGGGTATTCATTTCTTAAGGTTCAATTTATAATATTATGGACAAGTGCCAAATGTTCACAATCACACGTGATAAACACTAACAGGACAACAGGAATAATTCACTTGTTAATACATGGAATTAATAACATGTAGATTAGTTCTCTTTCGACAGTGAGATAATGATTAATAAATAATTTTATAATAATATTTAGTGATATATATATTGGTATTATAAAATACTCTTATACAATATTATAATCCTATATAATATATTCTATATTATTTATTATTTGGGTTTTTTATCGTATTAAATTTAATATATAAATTGATTAATGTACATAATTTACCATTATATGAGTAAATAATATATATACTTACATAATTATTTATAAGTAAGCGATATCTAATAGTTACTGAAAGTATTCTATGATTGTTCTGAACAGTGCGCATGTATCGAATACCCACGGAACTTCGGCAGGACAGGTGTAATAATTGGAACTTTATATTAATATCTTAGTTTCTGTATTTTGAACCAACAGATATATTCTACTTTTTTTACTCTTATTCTGTTTTATTAAAATATTTAATTTCTTATAAATTTGGATTTGACTAAATTCTCCGAAATAAATTACATATTGTTTTTTAACTTTTAAGATATTTTTAAATATTCAACTTGCTATTGCTTTAAGTCTTGAAGACGTCAGTTTTAGTGCATAATGAAAGATGTGGATATTTACATCAATTATAAGGTATCCATAATCTCTGATAAAGAAAAGTACTTTTGCTGAACTGGTTTTCATTACAGTATAGAAAAGATACATCGGTCAAACGCGTTGTTTCCACTTGAAGGGTCTCTAAAAGGATAAGCTGGTGAGTTGTTAAGTATTGAGTTGCACTGCAATATTGCACACGCACGATAAGCTCATTCTTAAACAGGAGCCTGGATAACTGTTTTACAATACAGGTTGAGAATCTAATAAGTGTTGTTGATTGGATTGCACGGGGGCCCTGGCACAACAGGATTTGTTCATCAGTTCGAAGAGTAAGATTAACAACAGGATTTTTATATTTAATATTTTTTTATTAACTTTTCACGACAAATTAACAAGGATACACATAGCATGCTATTTTATATATATTTATATTCAAAATATTAAATAACGGTAAATGAGGAACTAACTTCTTTATTTATACTACTTCTTAAGTTATGAGGTATATAATAAAAGTTTTATACTATTTATTATATATATATAATATATATGGTTTTATATATAATTAAAGGTATATATATATATAGCTACCTATATATTTTATAAGCTTTCCTCATTATATTATGCAAAAATACATTATATTGATAAATATTATTTATATATATATTTGATAATATATATATATAAATATGGTTATAATTATATTCAAGAATTGATACATACCTAAAAATATAATATTTATTCTATAGAGAAAGCTGTCGAATGATGTTTCTTTGTTATATATATATATAAATATATACCATATATAATATTATATATATAATGTTTATTAGTGGCTCGCCTATTATAGTATATATATATACTTATATTATTTAATTTTTCAGTACAAGTATCATTATTAGAAAATACCCATAGTTTATACTATATATATCGGGAATATGCGAATGTCTAATACTAATATATTCGTCGCATTAACCTATCCTCATTTAAAAAACTTATTCCAGGCTAGTCCTTCGTTCTAACCGCTCTAACTTCTCTCTTTTTTAATGCTTACTTTTTTTTTATATTATTTTTTTATTCTTTTTTATTTTTTTATTCAATTTTTTTTTATGATTTTTGAAATTTAAAAAAAAAAAAAATTCAAATTTTTTTTTTTGTTTTTTTATGTTTTGTCTTATTTTGACCCTAATAAACACCCAGGACTATCCTAGCCTGCGATATTCATCCTCTACTACTAGTGGTGGTTGTTTTTTATCTAAAACATTGCTCCTTAGCCTATAGATAGATTAGTCAATTATATGAATTTTCCATAATAATCCACCATCGCATAATTCTCTAACTTACATAAAGATTATAGAGGTAGCCCACAATTATGTAGACATATTTTCCATCAATTAAATAAATATGTCTTTATTAACGAATGTAAAATTGACACTTCGGAATTTTGCTAGAAAGAATTTACGTGGATACATTCGATACTGAAGTCTTTCAAGGAGATTTATCAAAAGACATGCTAGATCCATCAGGAATCAGAGTTTTACAGACGGAGCACACCGACGGGGTCAAGTAGCAGAATGAGGTGTCTCCATTCTGAATATGAAATATTTGGGATAATAATAAGGTAAAATAGATAACATGAGGAGATGAAATACAAAGTTATAAAACGCCATTTTTTTTAGCAATTTGTTTTTTTAAATATGATAATAATTTAAAATAATTTTAAACAATTATAATTATTAATAATATATTCATATATTATTAACTAAACTAATTAATATAATAATAATTCCACACAATTTTAGATATAGATAATAATAATTATTAACATATAATGAAAATCAAATAATTTCAAAAATAAAAAATAAAATAATTAAACAATTAATATATAATAATAATAATATAATGGAACCATATCGTTGTGAATAGTTATAACATCAAATAAAATAATAAATAATAATAATAATAATAATAATAATAGTGAAATAATTTATGATATATAATTAAAAATATAATAGATATTATAACAGCCAAGAACTTCTATCTAACTAAGGAATATAATTATATAAAAGATCTGAATTAATTTAAGTCACGTGTACCGCGAATTCTCAAATACCTACATAAATTACCCTAATGAAGTTGGAAAATGAACTTGTAAACCATTAACAAAATAAAATCTAAGTTCGGAATATCATTTAAAAGAAACTCATAGTAACAAATATTATGACGCCCTATATATACTTTATATATATAATATACCTATTTCATATATCATATCCACATAAGATTCAGGTGGATTAATATATATATATACCTAAATATCAGGGTGTATCTATATTAATATTTTGAAACTTATTTAACTATAATATTATATTACTTATTACGAATTTCAATATGAAAAATAAAGTATTGGCTTATATGAAATATACTAAGATAAAAAAATTATTTAGGATAGCAATATATATTTACCTATTATCTATATGTATTTACTATAATACTCATTTTTAATATTAAAGCCTATTAGGGGTTAAATTATATTTTCCTATTATATTCCTAACTAAAATAGTATAATTATTAATGGTACTATTTCGGTAGGTGATTCTTTGCGCATACTCTCTCTACCAATTTTGGTTGTTGGCGTAGAGAGCGTAAACAAATTAATGCTTTTAAATTTTTTTAATTTTTTTCCACTAATGTACATTATCTATAGAAATCAAAATCTAAATAAAGTAAATTGACGTCGTGTTTATATTTTTATTTTTTAAACAATGCAAAGTGAAAATACAATATTAATTAATATATATTGAAAATTTAATTAACATTAATTGTGGGTTCATGAATACGTTATTGTAAGTGTTATGTTGAGTTTACGTCTATTTTTACCTAGTTTCTCAGCTTTAGGATGAATTTCTTTTAATTATAATATAGTACTTTTTAACGCACTCTACTTTTGGCAGCGCCCGGGTAAAAACGTACTCCAGTTATTTGGTTAACACAAAAAAAAAAACTTTCAAAGTGGGAAAAAACTAAATTTAATAAATATACCTATTTTCGGTAATGAAAGATCCTACTGAATGCCTATTATATTATAATTATCATATAATAATATTATATTATTATATATCTTATAAATATTATAATTAATATTATATATATATTTATATATTATATTATATATATATATATAATATATAATATATATTATATATTAATTTATATTATATAAATTAATATAATATACAAGAGGTGGACACGATCGATTACTATAAACAATCGTACTTATTTCTCTATTACACTGTTATTCTAAGGACTAGTGGTTTCAATAACGAATTAAACTCGGAACTCGTTACTTTATTTAATTCTTATGTAGCCGCTTTCGAATAAGTTCGTTATTTTGTTTCTTCCGTTAATTTTTCAGAATTTCCGATTAACATTTTTCGACATTTCTTTTGAATACCTGATTTAGCCAAATTGATCACACTATTCTAATAATATATATATATCCCACATATACTGTAATATAAAATCTACTCACCTTAATTATAAATTATAATATATATTAATATATATATAAAAATTATTATATATTATATTATATAATATTATAAAATAAATAATTATATAATATTAATATTAATATTATATTATATATATATAATAATAATAATATTAATTATATAATATATACCTATATATATATATATTATATATTATATATATATATACCAAAGGAATAAGGGGAATTTGCATAGAATAATGAATAGGGATGGTAAGCATATTAACGTAACTGCAAATCGAGGATTGATGAATGTGACAACATAGAGTGAGATTGGTGGGCGAAACAATACATCGAAAATCTGTTCAATAACATCTTGATCCAGTATAGAAAGGTACAGTGGATAGTGAATGGGGGTGGTCAAGTGGGACTTAATTAGATTGCATTTTTAAGTCGAAACTCGGTAATTAATTTTTGGGCATGAGCGTACATAGATAACGGAATGAGGTAATAATGATGTAGATGCGAGCAAAGTCTAACTGAAGGTAAGGAGAAACCACTTCTGCTGGTAATAATTGGATACAAGATGAAAATTTACGGGGAATTTGCAAATGATCAAAACGGAGGCGAGATGGTAATTTATTGATTATGGAAGTTGGGTGTAATCATTAAAATGATTTTATGGTAGAGCATATTCACACGTTATGGAGATGGAGGAGCGCGTCTCTAGTACCCTTATAATAAGGGTAAAATGAGATAAGGGTACTGTAGGAATTATACCTAGGAAATAGTTTATTATAGTGGTATTGTAGGGAAAGGGTTGTTGGAGTCCGGAGTCGCGAGTCGCGACGTCACGGGAGAGAATCGGTTCCAAACTCTTTTAGTTTTTCAAAGAGAGGGAAAGCTCGGGAGTCAGTCGGATGTCGCAGGTAGTCGGTAGTACACGGGGAGTCGGAGTCGGTCGGAGTCAAGTCCGGTAAATACATATTCGCTAATAGGGTCTGGAGTCGGAGTTGGATGTACCGCGGAGTTACGGAGTTCGGTAAATGGTGGTTCAAGAGGTAGGCAGTTGGAGTCGAATTTTGAAGCACGGGTGGAGTCGAAGTCGTGAGTACTGGAAATATTTTTGAACCGACTCACACAACCCTAGGTAGGGGAAGAATATTTAGGTAGGACACTTCTCATAATTTTGGTTAATGAGGAAGAAATGCTGTCGGGTGTAATGAAAGGATGACTTAGTGAAGAACATAGCGTGTGCATATTAACGAAGTGGTTTTAAGGATAGTGGATTTCAAATTCTTTTAACATTGTAAAAATAAAATGTATTGCATTGAAATGCAATAATAATGAAGTAAAATTAAATCATAGATATTTAAATGTTTTGCGCATTGGGGCACTTAGGCGATTTGAAATTGATTAATTACCGCGAAGCTCCTATGTGCAGGTGGGTTTTATAGAATTATAGAATCTATAACATCGGAAAGAAAACATTTGAATTAAAAGTATATCATTAATAAGACGATAGTAAAGCGTGTGTAGAATATATGGAGTTGAAAAGCTGATATGTTTTATATAATTTATATAGCTCATGTAGAGACCTGGCAGTTTATGTTCTTTAAATGGTCTTCATTACGTATATATACAAGGTTGTGGTCATATTGGATTGGGGTTAATGAAAAGGTAATTTGTGTGAAGGAGATAGAGGGATGGATGTTATTGATATTCACGTTGGTGGAGTCTGTGGTTACAACAAAATTTTCGCGACTACACAGACTACACATTCCATCGCTCAAAAGATTTACCTTCGGAGAACTCGACACCGTTTCGCGACTCGACTCTGACTCCAATCTCTTCACACATTAAATTACATGAACTTTACCCCGACTACGCTAGAACTTCCGACTTCAGATCGACCAACAATCTCGGTTAGATGATAGCGCAGTTTTGGGAGAAGTGCGAAGACATAGACCTTACCGTACCCTAGCAGGTGGCAGGCAATGATTTTGGAAGTTTTGTTATGTGATTGTTGATTATTGTAGTAGTTGAGAGGATTGGTAAGAGAGATTTGGCAGGAAGTTTTAGTAAATGTAAAGATGTAATTGATAAAGTAACACGTAATATATGAGAAGAGTATGAGGTTAAATCGGTTGTAAGTGAGGACATGTCCCTCGGTGTGAAGTTAACCTGTTAGATGTGGGTGAGGGATGACTGGAACAAGTGATCTCTGGGTTTATATATATTGAAGGTGAAATAATACTACCGTATTAGGAATGAAAAAGGGGATACGATTTTGATTGGAGAAGTAGTAGTAGGTTACAATTTTGTGAATTAGCCAGGGAAGGATGGCCTACGTTGTCAAAGTTTAATCGTTTGGTGATGCAAAGGAGACTAAAAGTCATGAAATGACGACTTTACGAGTGTTTACAAATGAGAGTATGTTTTTTTAATAATAATGATAAATTGTTTGAAACCATAGACTATTCAACAACCTTAATACAATTTTGCTCCCATATAAGTATACTTATGTAATTAATGTCATATTGAATAGCTAAAAGTAGGAGTCACAGGCGGAGATATCACGCATTCGGATTAATATTTATTTCCTTAGGTCAGAACTGAAACGGAATATCTATCCGTAACGCAACTAGCTTTTTCCGAGGAAGGCAGTAAGCGATAAGCGAGAACTACTTTTTTTGATGCTAACTTGATTGCTTTTTCACACTTTGTATAGGATATATATTTATTTAATTATGCGTATTAATATAAAAAAATAAATCACAAATTCCTTTGTAATATTTTGCTCTATATTTTTGTAGGCAAACATTAAACGAAGCATGATTGGTACTGTATTGTTTCATATTATACCCATAAATACTGGTGCCCTGGGCAATATACTATAAATGAACTTATATATATAAAAAAAAATATGTTGGTGAATATAATCATCTTAAAAGGTGCTACTATATAAAAATTATAAATTCCTAGTACTTCCCGTGCACGAACAATGCATATTTAGTGACTGGTTTTATTATATAAATAGGTATTTTTTCTTTTGCTACACATTTACGATTTCACTTGATTGCATATCACAACAGCCCCAGCAAAAGAACAAAAGTGTCTATATGGGATGAAAAGCATGTTGTGGATGTGAAGAACAAGTAATTAACACATTATAACGACGAGGCACCATAACATGGGCTGGAGGTCGACAACAACACAAGAACGTTTTCCATCGAATGACAAACAAATGTCAATAAGAACGAAAACAGACGTTTTTCTATCTATGCATGACTGTCTCAACCAGCAGCGACACTTACATGCCCTCCGGTACGGGTGTATATTTGTAGACCTGATCCAATATTGAACTACATGTCAAAGTGTAGTATGGATATTTTTCTTTTATATTAGTTTTAAAAATAAATAAAAAACATCAATATATAGTATTTCTTATTGAGGGTATATATAGGGTACTAATTCCTACGGAGAATAAAATATCTATGGTATATTTTTATATAGTAAGGGTATGTATAAGCCTCACATAAGTTTACATAAAACACTTTTTATTTTATTACTCCAATATAAATAAATATATCAAAAAATAATATAATTTTTTAATATTATTTATGGTATTATTATAGGGTACTTATGCTTAATAATTTATAGAGTTGCTGCTATAGACTATGATATAATATATAGAATATAATATAACTATATAAGAACTTACCACTTAGCTCACTTATATACTTAAATTATACTAATTAGTATATAGCAATAATATATCGATTGTGTTAATTATTATATATATATGATCATATAGTTATAATACATTATTCATACATCAATTACTAATATATTTATTTATTATAAGGGCATAAATTATTAACATATACTCATATTAAAATTTTTATTCTATTAATACCCCGAAGTCAGAAATTATCTGTCCATACTTTGTGAAAATCCATTCGAGAAGGGTAATAAATTTGAGGTTAGAGTGGGTCTCTTATTAAATAATTATGCACAACATTCTGTAATTGTCAGTGCTCTGTGCTTCAGCATATATCCCATTGAGTCTTGTGGTTTTAATTAACTCCCAGTGAGGCGATATCCAAGAAAAGGAATGCCAAGCTGAGAAACTATGGATTATCTTAATAGGTGCGACTAACTGATATTTTAGTAGTTTGCCCTTCACATTTTGTCCGATGGTGGCGACGAGTCAAAGCAGTTCGATCGTTGTTTGGCAGAATAGTAAGACAATTGGAAAGTTGGCCTCTACGTCATTTGCAGGTCTATGCGAATTGTCTGTAGTATAAGTTAAGACAGTATGGAAGCAAGAGAGCTCATTCAGCATTTTGGATAGAACATTCTGTATGGTCACGAGGCTTTTCACCGGGCTTCTGCAATACAGTTAAGTATTTAGAAAGAGTCATATCTTTCTCCGATGCAGCTAGGAGTCTCATTAATTTTTCGGAGGATGGTTAAAGACGACGAGCAAGGCAGACAAGACGTAGTTCATCATGACTATACAAGGCCTGAACTGTGTGAATCACGCTAATATTACAGTAGGCTAGTGCACTGTGGATCAAGGAGCTCTTTCCACAGTCAAGAAGTCTCCCAGAGACAGTGGCGCAGCGCTAAAATTCGCGAACACATGTAAGTATGATTGGGGATAGGTGTAGTCATGAGACGCTTTTCGAGTAACATAATGGTTTCATTATGCCTACAAAGAGCCTGCACGAATAGCCACCTCTCACAGAAAGAGCGACTTTACGGAGTGTGCCTTGGTTTGGGAGAGTGGCATATGCACCTAGGTTTATTCTTTTATACCGCATAGGCTCACTCAAGGCAGTGGGTTCTTTAACATTTTCATCATTCTAACGGACTTAGTTCAGATACAAATTTCCACGTTTAGTTCTTCAATTCGGACGTACAAGGTAGTTTAGCAAGGCAGCGCCAATAGAACGATATCGTCATGCTTGTATACATTCCACGGGGAGACATGTCATACCTCGGTGCAGTGGGTTTGGTTTATGATTGAGGAAGTCTCTCAATCACTTAACACTCACTCTTACAAGCACCTCTCAACTATAATTCAGTGACAGTGGTACCTGACAGCGCGACACGATATATTACATCTTTTGACAATATTGTCATGCCTATGCGCTTCATTCATCGAGTAACCGAGGGTCATCAATAACCTTTATCATGATAGGGATGGGGCTTCTGACATTTTATCACAACGCGTGTCTCAGGTGTGTACCGAATACTAGAAAACAGAAAGTTCGAATCGAACCGTATCCCTGATGATCAATGTTCCAGACAGTCTCAGGGAATTATTACTAATTAACATTCTAGCAATGTTCATGTTGGACCAGGGTTATAGAGAACAAGGGAGTTAGCGGCTTCTTTGGTTCCTAACTTGACTTGAGCATACAGCCAATGCCATCCATCATGACCCGCCTGAAATGACATTTTCGGACAGGGCTCATTGGTCGACCTGTGCGCGCGCCGCATCTCTCACGGTCATACAACCAAAGGATACTGGATCTTAATTTATCCAGCATGGGAGGGACAGCAAACCAGACCTTCAGTCATACTTTCACAGAGGGTGGTCATTCACTCTTGGGTATGTAGTATCATACTCATTCATACAACTAATGGAACAAGACTTACCATGTACCTGACGTGTTTAATGGGCCAGTTTTGGTGCCATTACACCTTAATGTTCCTCCAATGTCCAATTTTGTTGGACGTTTCCATAACACCTTGGTTACGTTCATCATGTGTGTGTATTATGTACTCTCTCTGACACTGTATTATTACTGAATATGACAATTTTAGATTTCTGTTCCTACTCTCTTGTTATTCTTTTTTCATACGCTTTATGGCAAAACCGGATTGGAACTACAGATGGTATTATTTGTTCGTTTATATCTTAAATTTGGGCCACAAATAAACAAAGTTCTAAGTTACTACTTATATTATAGCTTTTATATTAAAATTAATATGATTTAGGGTTGGTATTTATTAATATATAAGGATTCAAGAATCAGTTATCACACTTTCTATACTTTATATTGGTATTATGGCCTTATTACGTTATAAATTATATTTAAATATAGTCAATAGTGTTAATTTATTATACTCAAACCATTTTTATATATATGTGACTAGTTGGCTAAAATAAAAACAATGCCATAGTATACCAACCCTCGTCTGCTCACCATATGTTATGGTGAAGTCAAGGTAGCAGCAGTAGTAAGTACACAGGAAGGTAACTAGAATAAGTTCCGCAACAGTAAGAATATGACGCATCTAACAGAGAAAGCCACAAACATTGGCACCTTCTTTGCTGTTTCCTTTTATTAAGCTCAATTTATTTTTCAGACATTGTTAGCTTATATTCTATTGAAAGTATGGTTATATAGAAAGCAGACCTTCAGAAAATCACAAAATTACTTAAAAGTTCCTAATAACTCCGGGTTCATCATATTCTAAATACCACTTCGGCTCTGGTTATAATTTTATAAAAATCTCACTGCATCGCCGCCCACCTCGAGTCCCAAATTATTTTTCCTGTTCTTACTCCATCTCCACCAAAAATTGCACGCTTTGTTACCACTTAAGCCAGCCTCGCTGGTCCCTCTTCAAAGTTGAAATTAAAACATTAAATTCGTAACTTGTTTCCTCTGGTTCTTCCTATCTTCAGAAACTTGATTTAATAGAAATATAGTTGCAATTGTTGCTGTTGTTTCTTCCTTATTCGTCATGACTTACCCTTTTCACTTTAGATTGGTCTCAGATCACTTGTCTTAACTATTAACTGCTACAGAATAGGATAATTTTATCTCTATTAGAATTATAATATAATTAATCTTAATCTGATACGCTATATATATATTTAAGATGAATAAGAAAATGTAAGTGAAAATCTTCACTTTGAAAATATATGTATGAAAGCATGACACCTATTCTTCGGTACGCAAAAATATTTTATTTACAAAATAATTTTTTTATACTCTGCCTTCTTTTTTGTTAAACTTCTGGTGTAAAAATATTCTTACCCACACACTTACGAATACACTTAAGGATAGTACAATTTCATTTGAATTTTAGCTATATTTACTAGATTTAGCTAGATTTACTGATTGCATACTGAGTTATACAGATTTAATTTATAGTTCATATTTTCTCAATTTTGCCCGTACACGCTGTTGTATTATTATTATCTTTCCACTTTTCTGAATAATAGCAATTTTCAAAGTTATTTCCCGCATTTTTAATAATTTCTCGAAATGTACAAAGAATCTGTTTATTCATTTAAATATGATAGTGCTGTGTCAACTCTTTTCAATGGCTAATATATAAAATCCTAGATTAAGATTAAATTTTCATATTGAAAGGAAAAAAAAACTATATATTGCACCCTCGTCTTGGCCAGTGCAGGAATCGCATTTCTCTAATGAGACTTGGAACTAATGAAACTTGGGTTTTTCATTAACAGAACCATTACGTGATATTATCTTGCTTATTTTGATTCTGAATTGCTTTTTTTCATTTTTCATTCAATCGGGTTTGCCATGGGGTTTCATAGGGATAAGCGTTATACCGAACTAACTTCGTCATATTTGGAGAGGTCAAGGCAATAATCTAATAAATAATAATTGTCTTTCAGGTTTTCATACTGTGACATGTGGCACATGGGAAACATTGTCCTCGCATAGTTTTGCACCAGCGGACATAATATAAAATGCATATCAGGAGAGGACCAAACATGTCCAATTGTGATACTCTAGAAAAAGTAATCACCTTGACATTCGACCGAACCAAATTCAGATGAAAAGAAAATCCGGAATTTGCAACTAAAAAAACGGTCACTAGGAAACCATATTAACTATTGTAATAATCAATGATGAAACATTATTCTGATATATGTTATACATAGAATATTAATAATAGTTTTGCAACCGACTAAATATCTTTTCTTCACTTCTATTTGGCTCATTATTAATCCAATAAAATATAAATTAATAATACACAAATATTAAATAACTAGATGTATAAATAATAAATAAATATGATAATTTTACAAATAATGAATACAATTATATATTACTATTAAACATAGTATACTAATAATAAATAAAATATAATTATATATTTATTTAATTAATAATAAATTAATAATTATTTACTCAGGAAATAGTGAAACATATATATTAATAATTAACTAAATGAATAATACATGAATAAATAATCAATGAATAATGCAATAATTATATGGAATGTATTATTTACACAATTAGATAAAACAATAAATTAAACTTATTAGCAACATTATCTACTGTTATCAATTGTATGATCTAGTATTATTCAGGCTAAAAGTATTAAGTTGTGGTATTACTTATTATTATTATTATTTCATAAATGTGTCAATATAATTAAATTCATTATTTAAAATTAAATATATGTATTTTATATATAATTCCAGTTCCTATACATATACAATTAAATACTTTGATTATTTATTTATCTCATCATTTTCTCATTCTTTATTGGTTACTTATTTATTATTTATAATTATTTTTTTTACTCGTTTTTGCTATATATTTTCATTATAATATTATTATTTCTCTTTTTTAGTAATCAGATTATTAATTATTGAATTATGTGAACATTAATGAAATAATTGAAAATTATTAGTGTTTAATGAAATGTTGGGTATGTTACTTAGTAGTTCGCTGGGTATTATTACTTTTCACATATCGTTTTACCTATTTTTTAATTGCCATATTATATTAATATATAAATAATAATTTATTTTCAATTCAAAAGATTTTCATTACATATTAAGATTGTTAATTAATATAATTAATAAATAATTAATAAATAATATATTATTTTAATAATAATAACTGTTAAAAATATAAGTATTAATTAATTTTTTTCTAATAATAGTTATTATTTTTATAATTTGAACATGTATTTATTAAATATATATCTGAAAAACATCTAAAAAATGGTAGATGGAATTTTATATCGACATAATGCTAAATTATAAAATATAAAAATTTACAGTATATAAATAATTATATTTATATACATAAAATAAGCAGGAATTAAATTTTTGGGATTGTTAATACACTTTCTAAATTATCATATTTAAGTAATACGATTTAATATATACTTATTGCAATTTAAAATAATAATAAAAATTAGAATAGTAATAAATATTAATAGAATTAATAATGATCATATTTGACAATATATAAAATAATTAATAATAATAATTAAATCATAATAAATACTAATAATAATTAATAATAATAATTTAATAATATTTAATAATAAATAATAATAATAATAATGAATAATTATGATTTAGTCATAATATCTATATAATATTTAATTTAATTAATTATAAATAATATTAGTAACGGCTATAAACACTACTACTAGTTTAAATTAATAATAAATAAATAATAATAATAATATAATAATAATATATAATAATAATAAATATTAATTACATAATTAAATAATAATAATAATAATAATAATCAATAATACATAAAAATAATAATTATTATATATATTTATTATTATTATTTCATTCATATTATTATTATTATTATTTAATTATTATTTATATATTATTTTTTTTATTATTATTATTATTATTATTTATTAATTATTATTATTTTATGTATTATTTATATTATTAATTAATTATTATTATAATTCTATTATTATTATTGCAATATTAAAATAATAATTAAATAATAATAATAATCATAATTATTAAAAAATAATAATGATAATTGTGATAATTAAAATAATAATTTAATATAATAATAATAAATAATAATAATAATATAATAATAATATAATAATAATAATCATAATAATGAATAATAATATTAATAAATATAAATAATAAAATAATAAAAAATAATAATTAATAATTAATTATAATATAAATAAATAATAATAAATAATAATAAATAATAATAATAATATAATAACTAGTTATATTATAATACTAATAAAAATATTACTAAACAAATAGATATAACTAATAATAATAAGAATATATAATAATATTATATATTATATATATAAATTATTTATATATTATTATTATTAATTATTTAATTATTCATTATTTAATTATTATTATATATTATTATTATTATTATTTTATCTATATTATGATTAATTATTTTATTATTTATTATTATTATTAATTATTTATATTATTATATAATTATTTATTATTAATATATATTATTATTATTTATATATTTAATATATTATTTATTATATTTTTATTATTATAATTATTAATTATTATTATTATACTATTATTAATTATTAATTATTAATTATTATTATTATTATTATTATTATTCTATATATACTATATTATTATTATTATTATTATTATTTTAATATTTATTATTATTTAAATTATTATTATTAACTTATTATTATTATTTATATTATTATAATAATTATTATTATCATATATTATTATTTAATTATTTTTATTATTAATTATTCTAAATTTTATTTTTATATTATAAAATATAATATATAATATTATTGTCTTATTATGTAATAATTTTATAATTAACATTATTCAATCAAATTATTATTACTGATTATTTAATTCATATCATTAATATTATTGGCAATATATATAATAATATATAATATATTAATATATAAATATCTGATAAAATATTATTATATTAATTAGAAATATTATAAACTAATACAAATAATAATTAAATCTTTTAAGCCAAAAGACAACATAATATATAACATACAATTAAATTAAGGAAAGAATATCTTAATCGACCAATAAATGGAATATGGAATTGGGAAATTATGGTTTTGAATTAAAATCACAGATATACATATGCTTTTATAATTCCTTATTTTTATTTATTTACAAAGATAATAAATTTTTATTTTTCTGCTATTAACATTGGTTAATGTAGTATATAAAGAAGCCTATAATCCATTATAGATGATCGTGAAAGTAATATCTTTTTTTCCTTTTTAATCTTTGCATAAAAGTAAACAAATTATTCTTAATATAATTTATAATATTCATATTTTAAATAAATACATTTGTTTAATTTATGGTCAACATAATTTTGGGATCTTTATTTTAATTTCTTCCACAAATGTTGCAAGTCTAGTCACATGACATCATTTTTAAATTTGATAAATCTAATTCTAAAGATTTTTTTGATTACTTCGATAGAGTATATTAAATAAAAATTTTATCATATAACAAATGTAACGCTAATTTAGCCTGAGTAGGTTTGTTATAAGACTTTAAGATAGCTTTTATTTTTATCAGTAATATAAATAATGTGTAAAAAACAAAGCTAATTTAATAAATAGACTTATTAATACAAAGAATTCATTATATTGGTAAAAATAAAACAATAAATTAATAATATACAAAATAATATATGTAATGTTAACACAATATGATTAAAAAAAGTAACTAACACAACATAAAAAATTATATACATTGACTTTCCTTATTTTATCAAATAACGGTTTTATAATAAATATAAATAAATATATATAATATATTATAATATATAATATATATATATTATCTAATAATGTTAATTATTATATAAAATAAATAATATTATTTTAATATCAATGTGTATTATATAATATTTTATTAATATTATATTT